>JACDJE010000157.1:3068235-3081682 GCA_016647715.1 Pavo muticus
AAAAAAAAAAAAAAAAAAAAATCAAGGAAGAGCTTGTGTCTGGATGTGCCCTGCAACTCTCCATCACTAAATACTTCGAGTCTCTTATACTGTTTCTAGGCCAAGCCTTTGAGAAGGCATATTGGTTACTTTGAGAATAATATGATTTACCCAAGTTCAGAAAGTCATGTTTTAAGGAACTAGAAATCGCACTGTACTCCATTTCAATAGCCTCTACTGTTGTGAAAACAACTCTTAATTTTCTCCTAGGAAATGCAGAGAAATCCATGCTCCAGGAAACCAGGCCCAGATCTAAACCCGGGGAATCAGGGTCATTAAACCTTACTTGCATGGTGTGAGAAAACATGCTATCTTCCCACTATACGTATAGTATTTCCACTTCTGAGGCTGGTGAACAACTCCACTCACAGCACAGGGAGCCCACACTGATGCTATATTAAGTTCCCTAACTTAGGCTTCAAGATCATACACATCTTAAATGAAAAAAGATATCTATACTGAACAATCTAAAAACATATTTGTCTGTTTACAACATGAGAAAATGTGGGGTTTTTTTTCCTGTTATTTCAGCAAAAAAAAAATCAGAGCAAGTAATACAGGCATTTTTGTGCACATCAGAAAGTGGTAGCACTTAAAAACAGGGACTGGACAGCCACAGGAATACCACCTGAAGACCTCGTACCCTTCTGGAGCCTTAATTCACTTTAATTATATATGCATCCATGGGCAGGACACACAAGGAATTATTTCACAGAATCACAGAATTGTAGGGGCTGGAAGAGACCTCCAGAGATCATTGAGTCCAACCCCCTGCAAAGCAGGCTCCCTACAGCAGGCCACACAGGTAGGTATTCAGGTAGGTCTTGAATATCTCCAGAGAAGGAGAATCCACAACCTGCCAGGGCAGCCTGTTCCAGTACTCCATTGTTTCAGGAGCATTTATATGCAGTTGAAGTCACATTAAAATTGCCCTTCCCTCTACAAGCATCCTCTTCTTGCTGATTACCTTGCAAAATCCTAGTTTCTTCTCCCCCTGGCCGTGTTGAATGCAGCTGCTTGCATTTTCTTCTCCGAAATCTAGTTTGCCGTGGTCTAGCACCCTGCTGGCCTTGGTTTCCTGCTGCATCATTCTCCTCCACTGGGATATGGGAATGCCCTAAGTTGTCTTGATGAGCCATTTTGGTGGATTCCACCTAAAGCTAACAGCAAAGTTGCATTGAAAACACAGAACTAGCCAGGAACTCTTACAAGACAATGGGAAAGAGACTTCAAAAGCCTCGAAAGCCAGATTTATTCCATATCTGGCAAGATAAAGGAAACCAGAACAGTAAGTCAACACCAACAGCCTTCTCGAAGTGTTGCAGTAGCTTACCTTGCTTTCTAGCCCTAACTCTTTGTGAAAGAGCCTTTTTTTCTTATTCTTAGATAGAAACAAAAAGACAACTCCACTGACAGGGAGACAGGGGGGACTGGGGCTAGAAGAAGGAAAAGGACCACTGGAGGAGGAGCTAGCACAGCATCTGATAATTTGTAATTAGCACAGCCTTACAGCTTTTCCAGGCCTAATGAAATGAGGATAGCTTACAAAAGCTACGTGTGATAATTGTGTCTTAAAGGAATACTGGATGAAAAGCTTCTTTGGTCCTCAAAGAGGCAGAAGAGAAGGGTGAATTTCTCCCTGTGTTGAGCTATGCTTATAGCAATGACAAGAAAGACGAAGTAAATAATTTTTATTTTCTTGTAATACATAAGTATGCCTTACTGAACTATTTTTTAAGGTTTTCTCTCAGTTTTTATTATTCTGCGCGTCTGCTACAACTGCTACCTGAGTAGTTATTTCTTTTCTAATAGCACTATTTCCTAGATTTTTGTCTTTTTTTTTCTGGAGTATTGGAGCCTTGTACAGCCTCTCTGAAGTCCAACTGGGCAGTAGATTTTCACTAGTTTGAACGCTTCTTAAGCTTCTTCTAGTACTTAGTAAGTTCCTCTACTGTGTTTTACAACCCTCTGAGGGCCATGACATGTAACTAGAAGAAAAAAAGAAAAGGTCTAACAAAAAGAAGAGGAAGAGGTGAAGGATTTTTGTATTGTCTTCAATGTCCTATGTACAAAGGGAAAAGGCAGTTCTGAAAGAAAGGAATAAATTAGGCTCATCTGATTGTTTTTTTTTTTTTTTAGATGTCATATGTTTGAAAATTGCTAGCATTTGTGAATGGCAACTTGTTTGAATGAGGACCCATGTTCTATGATATACAAAGCATGTGAGTGGGTATGCTTTCTAAAAGCACTGAAAACTTGATGAGCTTCTAGCCAGATACTGGCCATTTTGATATTTGTGATTATGATCAACGACTTGAAGAAAAACAGTGTTAAATCCTGGGTTAGAAATGTAACTGTACTGGTAAATATTGTGTTTTCTCCTTGTCGCATTTCAGAAGTAGCTAACTGAATGCAGACTTACTAAATGACTCGCACCAGACCACAGCAAGCTTGCTCAATTTCTGGCTTCTGCTATGTACTTGTTCAGCAATAAAATGCTTCTTTCCCTCCCCAGTCTGTCAAAGGTAGGGGCATTGTATCATGAGTTACCACTGGGGAAAGTGGGGGTGAGTAGTGGCCCAGAATTGAGGTGGGTGAATACTAGATGATCCAGTTCATATGACCTAATATACTGTGTCACTGCCTTTGGGAGATACAAGCCTCTTGACACATGCCCTTGGCTGGAAGGTCAGAACAGAAAAGCCCAAGCTCAGAAAATGAAGCCCTCCAGCCGAGAAAAATTATCCAACCATGAATTGGCAAAAGCACTTTTTTTCCTCCCCATCTTTTTTTTTTATTCCCAAATTTTCTGACTTGACATGTTGCTGTAGTGCACTTCACATTTGATTAAATTAGTCACATTGCATTATGCTGTATCAAATGTGACAAGTTGCAATGGAATGTGAACGTTGTATAAGGATGCACAGGCATCAAATAGCTGCTACCTGCTTCTGAATAGCATCAATGTGTTAGCATCAGGCAAGGGAGGCACACAAGGTCCAAATCCATACTTGTTATTAAATCACTCTTCTGCAGCTCATCACTAGGTTCTTCTGTGGTTAATAACTATGCATCAAACGAGTAATCAGTTACTCCTACACCAAGAAACTCTTAATTATTTCTTCTGCATTTCCCTGACACCTGCTTGTGATAATGAAGAAGGAGGAGGAGGTATCTGGTCAGGATTCAGCCTGTCTCTTACAAGCATACTAGCTACTGTAACTGAAAACAGTATTAGCAAGATGCTGAATGTATAAATAATTGTAGCCTACAGAGAGCAAGGCAGAGGCACCCTGTTATTGCTTATGTAAATGCAGTCACTATTAGTCTTGGGCAGCAGGAATTACGCCACCAGGAAACTCTAACTCATGTTCACTGACTAAGCATCCCCTGTTAATCTTATCAGCACAGCTCTGATTGGGTTCTGCTAGGAGTTAAAGCTACAACATGCACATAGAGAATGAAGAAACTGTTAACGTCACTCTTCACCTTTATTGGGGGTAAATGACCACTCCCATGCATGGCAAAGTAGACAAATGGATTAGAGAAAGCTCAAGTTAATTTAATCTGGACCGTACTTGTACAAATAGATTTGTTATCCACTGTCAATTTGATGTTTCATCTGGAATTCTTATAGGACCTCCTGAAAAAGGAGCTCTATGGAGAGCTCTATGGAGAGGGCTGGTTGAACTATTTACCTGCTCAACAGCCCCTAGCTCATCACTGTTCTTCTTCCATGTTCTCCGGATGTCAGTAACAGTGCCTAACGGAGCAAATAGTTGAGTCTTCCTATGAAAATATTACCTAAGCAGTTAGTAATGCCATATGGTTGAGTAATCCACACTAAAAGACCAGAAATAGGATGTACAGAGGAGGGAAGAACTTTATTGTATTATTGTCTCCACATATAACCTGGACTAGAAGTTAAGAAAGAACAGTCAAATCAATTACACTAAACCTGATATCCTTCTGGCTACATGGCTTGCTCTATGCAACATGTTTTTTGTATATTATACATGAAATATATCCGATAAACTATGGAGACCTCTCTTTGTCTTAATCATCTGGGGATGTAACTTTTTATGCCCTGTTTACAAATGACATTTTCTCTCAAGCAGTACTGTGTTTGTCTTATAGTCCTGGAGGTCCCTGGATCCAGAGTTTTGGGGAGCCATAGTGTAGCAGAAGGCTCTCCCTACTTGGACAAGGTTCCTGCAATGAAAGGATTTTAACTAAATGGATGGAATGGGGACTCAAGAACTCAAGACTAGGAAGCTGAAGTATGTTAGTATAGCTGGAAGTGTCTGGGATCTCATTGTCAGTGAGTATGATCACAATGCACATGCTTTCTACCTTGTGTTCCTTCAGGAAGCCATGTCCTATTGTTTTTTTCTCACATAATTCCTCTTTATTGTCCTGAGAAGATAATGGGCTGTTTTTGATAGCATTTGTGATGTATGTCTTACAATGGAAGCCCTGTAGCCTAGGGTTTCTGGGCACTACATTGTCAGACAAGTACACAGTTACAATACAGTTGTGAGAAGAATGGTATGCAAGCTTTAATAATGAAAATTATATTTATATCTCTTAGCCACAACTTATTTTCTTCTGTTTCTTAGAATCTGTCATATCCAAAAGTATTCAATCCAAACAAGAATTTAAAAGCACATTCTGAATGTCCTGTAATATTGTTCAGAATTCCTTTTCTCCTAATTTCTAGCATTAATTTAAGCCAGATATCCACAGTAAGTGCAGGAAAAAAAAGTAATGATGCTTAATAACAAATTTGTTGAACCATTTAAAACTCTGAGTTTGTTTCAGGAGCATGGCTGTCCAGCTAAGAAGCTAATATATGAGGTTGCCTAGTCCTACAGACCTTACATAGGAAAAATACCAATCAGTCTTCAGAGTCGAGCCCAGTAAGCAATTCTAGATCTGGACTTGCTCTCCTCTAAATGCTTTATAGCAAAAGCTGTGTCCGACATAGGATATGTCTCTCTTTACTTCTCCCATACTCTGCAATTGGCTAGTTTTGAATCATTTCCAGTGTGAGATCCAGAAAAGCAGAATCAGTCTCATTCATAGTTTGCCCTGGCTTCCCTTTTCTGTCTATCTTTTCTTCTTATTCAAATTCATACATATTTAACAGGTGAAATGAATAGCAAAGATCTACTCTGTTGTAATTAATGCACATATGTAAAATCAGTGCCTGCATTGCTGACCTTTCCATTTGTCTAAACTTGGCTGAGTATAAAAGCCATTTTACAATTTTCCATTGGTAATGACGTGTTTATGACTGTACTGAACTGTAGCACCTTCTATTTTCTGATGGATATATGGAGTAAGGAGGATGGTGATGGCCAAAGCAGCTCTGGATCTGAGCTAACCCAGGGCAGTACATCTACAGAGGTTTGAGTCTGTTCCAGGACAGCTAAGTTGTGCCCTCAACACTCCCTGGGTTCAGCTGCTCAAGCAGTCCCTATTCTGGACTCTGGAAACTTGAAAAAATGCATCAAATATTTGGCTGTATGCTTGCACCTGCAGTATGTCTGGTGGGGAGAAAAGGGCTGATGTTTGAAGCAGATTGAGGAGGATATGTCCCCAGAAGGGTAGCTTTGGAGGAGAAGATTTGTTACACAAAAAATGCTTTTGGTTTTAGAAAATACTGTCATCAGCTCCCTGTGAAGAGCAAGATCCAGCTTAAGGCTGCTGAGAAGGAGCAATCTGGAGCTGCAAAGCACTGCTGCTGTAACCTGCTGTCCAGATTAGACATGAACTTCCTCTAAACCATGCAGAACTTGCACTGAAGTTGTGAACAGTACAAAACACCACAAGATGGAGAGCGTATCTCAGGTTGGTTCTGAACTAGAAACACTATTGCCTTCCCCCTAATCCGTGGATGAATTTACAGCATCATCAGGATGGAGTGCCTCCCTACTTAGCCCCTTACCTGCTTACCCTTTGCGTGGGTATATCTGTGCATGGAATTAGCCCAGTTGGACTTTGGCTAATTGCGACTGCATAGGAACCTGGCATTTGAGCAGCAGCAGTCTGAGCTGGTTTGAAATTGCTGAAATGTACACCAGAGATTATGCTGACTCCAGTCCAGGCCAAAATCTGTGAGGAGCACATCTGAGATGCAGCCTCTGTTATTCTCCTTCTTCATGAGACACATCCATACTCACTGGCCAGGCAGCAAACATGAGGGAATTTGACACTGCACTAGCAGCAAAACTCAGGTTTTATATGCCATTCAGCCATTTGATTTGCCTAGAGACCAGTATGTGTATCTCAGCAGTGGGGAAAACAGAGGAATTACAACATAATGTTGAAATTGTCAGAGTGGAAAGCTGTGATATCCCCCTTCTTCTTCAGCCACTTGGTGTAGTCTGATAAGAAAGGTGCGCCCCAAATGCTTCCAGAAACACATACGCTCACCAACCCTGAGGCTGTTTGAGTGTTTTCAGGTACCAACGAACCTTGAGTGGCAGAGGTGTATTCAGGTGGGCACACTTGGGAGTAGGTCCCTCTGCCTTGGGAGGAAGAGTGGAAGGATTTCAGAAAATGTGTGAATTGGAACAGTTATAAAAATGGATAGGGAAGCTAGCATTTTGTCATTCCTGAGCTGAGAGAGGACTGCTGCCTGCTACAGTGCTGGGCTGCATGCATTGTAATTAAGCATAGTTCAGATTAGGCCAGAAATTGTGCAGGCATAGAATCACAGAATCATTAAGTTGGAAAAAACCTCTAAGATCATCTAGCCCAACCATCCCTACCATGTTCAATAATCATACTCCCCAGTGCCACATCTCCACATTTATTGAACACCTCCAGGGACAGTGACTCCACCACCTCCCTGGGCAGCCTGTGCCACTGCCTCTCAGCTCTTTTGGAGAAGAAATTTCTCCTAACATCCAACCTGAAGCTCCCCTGGCATAACTTAAAGCCATTACCTCTCATCCAATTGTTGTTATCTGGGAGAAGAGGCTGACCCCCATCTCACCACAACCTACTTTCAGAAAGTTCTAAAAAGAGATAAAGCCTCCCCTGAGCCTCCCCTTCTCCAGGCTAAACAACCCCTGTTCCCTCAGCCTCTCCCAGTAAGACTTGTACTTCAGACTCTTCACAGCTTTGTTGCTTTTCTTTGAACACTTTCGATGGCCTCAATGTCTTTTTTGCAGTGAGGGGCCCAAAACTGAACACAGTACTCAAGGTGCAACCTCACTCGTGCTGAGTACAGAGGAACAATCACCTCCCTGCTTCTGCTGACTGCACTACTTTCTGATACAAGCCAGGATGCTGCTGGTCTTGTTGGCCACCTGAGCATGCTACTGGATCATGTTCAGCTCAGTGTCAACCAACACCCACCAGATCCTTTTCCTCAGTGCAGCTTTCCAGCCACTCTGCCCCACGTCTGTAGCAATGCATGGAGGAGTTGTGAATGAAGTGCAGGACCTCACACTTGATCTTGTTGAAGCTCATACAATTGGTCTCAGCCCATCAATCCATCCTGGGCTTCCTGCAGTCAAGAACAAAAGAGGGAGAGAGCAGATCTTCCAGGAAGCCCTTCAGGACCGCTAAGGTGTGGGTTGCTTACTGGAGGCTGTCTTTCCACCCCTGGCTCTACACTAGTGGCTGGGGTATCACAAGTTTGGTGGATCCAAGCCTTTGGGTTCAAACATACTAACAAGTAACTGTAAGGTAAGGAGGGATTATAGGGAAATAGTCCTGGTGAGTTTATGCTTCAGAAAGATTACCAAACTTCTCTGCATGTACTTCTAATGCTCATCTCTGTTGGGGACTGCCACCATCAGCATTTGCCCATCCGAGCCCATGGCACAGAAATCCAGGATAGCTCCAAAGATAGCTCCAAAATGGAGCCAAACACACAAGACCTCGGTGTCTTAGCACAGACGCTTTCCTAAAGTAGACAAATGAGAGGAAATCTGGTCAGAAGAGTTTCTTCCAGCGCTTAGCGAAGCCCTCTTAGCTGCCTCTGCATGCTGGCAGCCCTTCACCTGTTATTTTACACTTCATGCCCATGAAGTAGATAACAGATTTGCTGGTAGATATTCAGCCAATATGTGGGGAAGTTCTTCAACTTCTTACAGCTAGGCATTGAAACAGAGTGCAAGCTAATCTGCCAGATATGGAATTTACATATACATGGACTTTAATATCAAGTGAGATGCACTTTGTGTGAACTCTGTAGCTCTTAAACAGCATTTTCAATTAATATCTGTTCAGTGGTTTTAATAGTTTTTTCCCATGATGTTTACAAGACTGTATGGCCTCTCTCTTTTGACTAATTAACACATTCTTAAATTCCTTTGACTACAGCTTTTCCTTGTCTGGTGAGTAATACTTTGATTTATCAGCTTCAGATCCAACTATTTGTGGGGAGGAGTCATATGCTCATTAAAAAATAATCTTTAATATGCTGTCTTTACATAGTAAGGCTACGCAGCAAGTCTTCTCTAAGTCATTTTGTATTTTAAAAGCTGCCATTTTATTTGTGCTTTAATTTTACTGGTGCCACTTCATGTGGGGAAACAGAAATAAATAATTCTGTCAAAGAGATGATGGCTCAGAAGACTCCAACTTTATTCTAGCAGCCTAATTCTGCTGACAAGAAACAAATGGGACCATGAAAACAGAGTTGCCTTTTTCTCAGCCTGAGCATTGCTTTGTGATGAAAACAACCATACAATCATAGAATGACTTGTGTTGGAAGGGACCTCAAAGCCCATCCAGTTCCAATCTCCTGCAATGGGCAGGGCTGCCACCCACCAGATCAGGCAGCCCAGGGCCCCACCCAACCTTGCCTCAAACACCTTCAGGGTTGGGGCAGGCACAGCTTCTCTGGGCAAAACCATTGCATGAAACCTACAGGGAAAAAAAAAAAAAAGACAAAAACCAGGATAACAGTCTGTACCATCTACCACAGCGTTTGTCAGCAGAATTGTGAAGAATAATTAGAGTCCCAGTTTTCCATATTGGAAAAGCTAATCACAACCTTTACAAAAACACTGGATTGACAGCTGATGCCTTTAAAACAAAGCTTCCCAACTTTACAGTTACAGAGGAAAACAGTGCCTGATTCTCCTCACAAGGCATCTTCAATACTGACCGCAACTCTGAGTTTTTCAAGGTGTACCTGTGCCTTCCTCACAGTGTCTGTTCTGGGGCCATGCAGTCAGCCATGAACTGGCTCTTTTAAATTCTTCATTTCAGTGCCCCTCTGTTATGTTTAGAAGTTCATCCAAAAGAGTGGTCAATTAAAGTTCTATTAAATCATAGAATCATTAATGTTGGAAAGACCACTAAGATCATGTAGTTCAACCATCACACTCAGTGCAACATCTACCCTTGAAGTAGAACTCATATGTAAGAGGAGATCTTTGCTTTATGGAGAAAAAAAAAACAAACCCACACCATTGGCATCTGATATATCAGCCTTTGAAGTGAATGAGTAAGTTCATGGCACATAGCTGTTTTTTCAGGTGGACATCACTGACACTTGAAGATCATATTTTTCAGATTTTCTTTGCTATTGTAACATTAAGTGATATCTTTTTAAAACAAGGAAAAGTAATGATGACGCTCCAGAGTGAGTGAAGAGGACAATCTGTCTCTTCTAGTTCCTGTGTGGCCTTCTGAGTTCAAATCATGCAGCAGGATGGACTCAGAATCTTCAAAAACACACTTGCATATCAATATTCATTATTGAGTATATCACTGCTGGGTAAATTAAAATAGATTCTGAAGGACTCTGTTTTATATTGCACTAAGTATTACTTACAATGCAATAAGTATTATTAGAGTGCTTACACAAAGAGGTGAAAAAGCAACGACAACAAAACCCACTAGCTAACACTTTTTCATTGTTTTATTTCCATAGTGAAATTTACCTCCCCACATGGAGAAATAAAGAAAATAATAATATAGCTCCCTAAGTATAGTTTCCATAATGACCTTATAATAAGCAAAGCTGGTGGCCGCATGTGTTATATAGTTCCATTAAAAATAAAAATGTGTCTGCTTATTAACTTGCCATTCCCAACCATTTTTGCTGCACTTCTCAATACCAGGTGTCTACCCAAGCTGACTGGTTTTAAAAGTCTGTGTCAGAATTTATCAGCCATTTTCTAAACTACATTAGAAAACCTGTAAAGGTATTATTCTTCCCAAATTTAAAATTTTGGTAGCCTTATCTTTGATACTTTCTAAGGCCTAATGCTTCGGAAGAGCAATCTGATATTTGGCAGGCAGCAACCTTTTCAATCAGGGCTGATGTACCGTGTAAGCCCTTCAAAAAGCGCTGATGCATCAAGAGTATGAGGATTTCGGGAGCTTCATGTCTCAAGATCTGGTTCCCACCGGGCGTGGCCCAGCCAAAGACCAAGCAGGATTTTCTTGAAGTTTACAGACTCCTGGAACAGATGGGTTGGGGCTGGGTCAAGACTCCATGCAAGCTCTCAGATCTTTCCTCTCTTGTTCATTGTGGAGTCCCAGCAAGGGGACTGCAGTTTGGCTCAGCAACAGCTGTCCTTGCTTTCCTATCCCATCAGGAATATGATAGCAATCAGAGCTGCTGATGATCCAAACAAGAGCAGTGCTTTGAATATAACCAGTGCTGTATAAAAGATATGTACCTCACACATATACTCACTATATAAAGCAGAGGTGTATGCATGTGTATATACAGACATGTTGTTTGTTCAGAAAAATCTGACTCTTCACGCCTCAAATTCACCATTCAAAATTCTTGAATAGTCTTGCTCTTCATTTCTGTGTCCCTTTGTTCACTATTCATGAAACACAGACAACAGCATTTCCTTATTTTATGTCAGTGCAGTGAAAATAAGTACTTTAAGAAGCAAGGCCATCCAGTGCTGTAACAAGGAGTACCACAAAAGCGTCCATGAGGAGATGAAGAATTCCATCTTCTGAGCAGGATTTGAGTGTTCTGAGGTATGTGAAACATGCAGCCAAACACCTAATATCTAAAAGAAAGCACTGAATTGTTCATTACTTTGGGTACTGAGTCCAGTAAAGATCTCATGGAAGAAATAGAATTTGACCAGCTAAGAAGAATTAAACACGATATCAGTGCTAGGACACTCTGAATTCTGGATTTAAGATGTTATGAGTGCTTGATTTTGCATCTTCATTTGTGTCTTGTATGTTCTAACATTCTTTTAATTTTGTGCATGTGATACAATCCAAAGCATGAAGGAACTGTTAGGCAAGCGAGTGCTGTCAATCATCTGTACTGTAGAATTAATTTCTTTCTGTCTGCTGAAAACAAACTGTGATGAACATGCTCTCTTAAAGTGTGCCAGTGTAAAATGACATTTAACATAGGAGAGATCTTCGATTAACAACAACAACAAAAAAAAAACAAAACGGGGAAGAAATGAACAAAAGAAAACAGTCTGCCCAAGGAAGTACTAATTTAGCCTAACAGAAGGCTGAGAAGAGCTATTGAACAATTTCATTATCACATTCTTTTCAAAAAAGGAAGACTTCTGCTTTCCTATTTCATGATAATTGGATGAAGAAATGTGGGTAGGAGCACAATTCATTGCAGAATTTGATGAATTATTTACTAATTAAGGAGAGAAACAGGATAGTATAAGCAATATTACTTTGATATGAATGTTCCTTTTATTATATTATTTATACACATGCGATTGTTGCTTTTATTAACTAAGAGGTTAATCACTTGAATGGGATGCTTTGCATTCTCTACAATTACATACACCAGCAAATTGGCTAATTTTATGTGAAAAAAAATAACCTAGCAATTTTTCTAGTACTTATCTGTATGGTGCAGTTTAATAACATTTTTGCACTGTGTAAAATGTATAAACCAGCTGTTCTCATGTTTTGGCAGCAGCTCTGCACATTGCAACGTGGCACACACGGGCCCAGGAGTCCACGTTAGGGCTTAGGCACTCTGCAGAGGTGATGACACGCAGATCCTGGAGCGGTGGAAGACAAATCTGATGATGCTGCTTACCAGGCAGGCTTGGGAGTGACTTCAAAGGTGGCCACTTCATTTTTTCAGCAGCTGAGACTGCCATTTTGTTCTAGGCTCATTGTTTCTTTAGCCAACTAATCACTGTCTAGACGGGATGAAATCAAACCCGCATTGCTGTATGCCTTGCACCCTGCTAGGGCAGCAGACACAGGGAACCCTCCCTGCATGGGGCCATCAGGTTTCCGGAGCTGAGGGATTGATCCTGTCTGCTAATAAGAAGCTCTGGTGGCATTCACTGGGCTGCCATCACCACCCAGATTGATTCTTCTGAACCCTTTGATGATGACTCCACACTGCGGCTGCTCCCCAGAAGCACATCCCGTTGCTCAGGCTTCTGCAGGATGTCAAGATTTTGTGGGATTGATGATGTTCAGATGGGATCAAAATAGTGCAGCGTGTGCCTGCAGGAAAATGATTTTTCATCTGGACAGTTCTTCATATCTCGATCACCTCACCAGAACTCCAGAGGAGCCCACACTCTAGCAGCCCATAGCATTTGTAATTTTTATATATATACATACAGGTTGTTAAAAAAAAATAATGGAACATATGGTCTCCAGACAGAAACACCTAACTCAGTTAAAAATACATATAAAAATATGAAAGACTCTGTTTAGATTCCTCATTCACATGCTCCACCCTTTCTTGGCTGATGCATATAAAACCATTGATAAGTAAACTTCAGTTGCTGGTCATTAAAAAAAAAAACCAACATGTAAAACTACATGTTTTGCGTTGGTGATGTAATAAGTCACTTAATGATTTTCTTTGATTTAATTTAAAAATATATCGTATTGTTCACTAGAGATGGGGGATGGGAGGTTAATATATATTTTGCTTTAGATACGAATCATTTTGGGAACACTAATGAATTTTTTTTTTCAATTATAGCCACATGTGGTTTTATTAAATTTTAAAATGAAAAAAAAAATTGCAGATGGGGCAGCCCAGACACATAGCTCAGTGTTCACATCTTCATAACACACCATGGTGCAGCCAAACCAAGCATTTGTGACTGCAGCCCTGGAAGGTCTGGCAAAGCCCGAGCCCAGCGGTGAAGGAGACCATGTAAAACTCTCCCATTCTCAAGGAAGCCTGGCAAAACTCTGGTCAACATGGTTGTCTTATGTGGGCATCTTTCATAGAATCATAGAATATCTGGAGTTGGAAGGGACTCATAAGGATCATCGAGTCCAACTTGATTTTTGGGACCACCCAAAAATCAGATCATATATCTGATAGCATTCTCCAGACACTCATTGAACTCCATCAGCTCAGGGCCGTGCCCATTGCCCTGGGCAGCCTGTTCCATGCCCACCACCCTCTGGTGAAGAACCTTTCCCTAACCCCCAACCTGACCCT
>JACDJE010000157.1:3081723-3234895 GCA_016647715.1 Pavo muticus
CCCCCCCCCAACACAGCTCCATGCCGTTCTCTCCAGTCCTGTTCCTGTCACAGAGAGCAGAGCACTGCTCTGCTCCTTTTGTGAGGAGCCATAAGCCACCATGAGGCTTCCCCTTCAGCCTCCTCGTCTCTGGGCTGAACAAACTGAGGGACTTAGCTGTCTCTCATCCATCTTCCTCATACATCTTTCCTTTAAAACATGTTACTCAACGCAGATGAAAACGGACAAGGAGGTATCAGTGACTGAATGCAGGAGTAAAAGCATTCTGAACTTGCCCAAGACTGAAATGCATGAACTTCCCCACTGTTTGGCAGCTGTATTCTGAAGAAGACATTGATCACTTTCAAATAACCAGCATGTCCAGAACAAGGAAATTAAGAGGTGAAGAGATAATAGTGATAGTAGAAGAGAAGTGCATTCTGAGTCCCCAGTCATCCAAGGAAGAATGGTTCCATGCAGCACAAAGGTGGGAGCAAGCTCTTGGTTGTTAGTAAGATTGTCTGAAAAAAATCCACTTTCGGAAGATAACTCTGCACTTTGAAAGAGCTATTGCAAACTGACAAACAGAATACATGTAAAAAGAAATTAAAATATACATATAGAAGTGGAAATCTTCCCATGTATTAAAGTCAAAACGTGCTAAGAAAAATGTAAGTGTGGATTATACTAGACGTATCTTTCATGGAGCCATGGATGTAAAATTAAAAGAACTTACTTAAATGAATTTTCTTTTACCTATCTGAAATCTTACATTTCAAAAAGATCACATGAAAAACTCCACCAAAACTGACATTTATTCATTAACAAATCTTCCAGTTTTCCTTGTGAAATCCATTCATCAAAACCCAAGCTGGGCCCTGGCTCGCAACCACCCCCGCGGTGTGCATGGAGCAGGGGCCCCCCAGGACCACCCCACCAAGCAGAGGAGCCAGGGAGGTCTCATCCCCTCAGGCACCTCTGCTACTGCTCGGCACAGGGCTGCTGGCAGACCAGGGGCAGCAGCAAGATGACCTTTCCTTCCCACAGGCACAGCGGGTGGTATCGCAGCACAGGGGCGGAAACGGGGGGATGGTTAGTTCAGGGCTGCCCCCAGCTATGCGAGGATACAGCTGGGTAACTCTGGGATTGAGGTCTTATTCAGCTTTGCACCAGATTTTCACTCCTCTTGAAAAGGGTTGAGGCAAGAACCTCTATGGGCTGAGGCACTCTGCCACGATGACAGTCAAGGAGATAGTTTTCTGAAGGATGGATTGGCAAACTTTGAAGATACCCTCTCTCTCTCTCTTTTTCCATCTTTCCCAGCTTTAGGAGTCTTGAATTTACCTGTGTGAGTGCTGCACTGGTCAAACAAACCCTCAGTGACACTTTGGCATGACTGGGCTAGCTATATCTGCACTTTTTAAAATGAAAATGTAATAACAGACCATATGGTTTTAATTAAAGAAAAATCCATTTACATTTTAAAATGCACACATTTTATTGAAAACAGCTTACATAAACACATCTGGAACACAGCTTTAGATAAAAAGCATATGCAGGGTCTGATTCCGTTCTTTCTGATGCTGGAGTAAGTAAAATGCGACTCCATCAAAGTCCACAGGTGTAAGGCCAATGGGAGATCAGGATCTGACCTAGGGCCTTTCACTTCAACAAACAGAATATTGCCAAGCTTTACTTCAATCTCGCAACTTGTAAGAGAGGGAAACAAAAAGTTTATAGCCTATATGAAGAATTATTGTATTATGAATAACTGAACTTTATAGAAATGTTTCCAATGGTCGGAGCTATGGTTCCACTCGCCACAAAAGCAGACAGAAAGCAGGCACTGACCTGTCCATTCCAGCAGATTTTGATTGAGAATTCTTTTCTCTAAGCAACATACAGACCTCTTCCATGCTCTGCTGCTAGCAGTTCACCTTCCATTTCATCTTTCAGAGTCAAAAAGAAAAATAAATGCAAATGATTTTATCATGTTCCATCACATGGACTCTCAAAATGCCTTTTGATATGAAGTGTCTGCTTTGCCATACATTTATTCCATGGGCTTCCCTTCTATATCAGGGATTTGGCCCATGCAGAAATGAATGATAGATGTATGTAGATAAAATGCCTGAAGATCTACTTAGGTCACTCTGAAAGTAATGCCTCCTATTTATTTCCGTGGAAACTACAACAGATACAAAGAGCACAATAACACTATTTGACAGAGAAAATTATCAGCTACAAAACACCATTTTTTTACTCATGCCACACTTGAAAATATCTACACCAGTGGAGGTCATCCACTGTCACTGGTGCCACTGCTAAAATGCACCTCACTGTGCTCACATGCACTGTTTGGTCTCCATACACATTCTGAAAGCATCAGTGAATGTCAGTGAGTGCAGTTTTTTCAATGACATTCCTTTGCTTCCTAGGCACTTCTATATCAGATGCCATTCTGTCAGACTGCCCCTCTGCTGCCATCTGTCACACAACAACATGTAATGGAATATTGGTGAGAAGGTTCAGCCCCTACTGCAATACCACCAACATCTGCCTCTGACGTTGTCGGCCAACATAATAAAGTAGACAGTCATTACCTTCAGTGCAGCCCTCATATAGATTAGGAACTGTCAGTGTAGCCCTGGATACTTGCTACACATACTGAAACAAACCAGTAATGCAATCTCCCAGCTCTGCTCAGAACAGGATCTCGGCAGTGACACATCAGCCAGGCAGATGTGTTCAGTGATCTTCATTTTCAGGTATCTCAGGGTTAAATGTATTCTTCTTTTTAGCAGAATTCCAAAAAAGTCAACATTACAAGAGAACACTAAACATGCAGTATACAGCATTATGGGACACAAGCACATTCAAGACTAATACTGTCCTTCTCATTTTTTCATGTATATGCTCTGCATCCAGCAGGGCAGTAAATTAAAAACACTGAGGTAATGGTAGATAATTTATTCTGCTTTTACATGCACACTGTTTTTAGCTTCCAGACATAGGAGGAATGGCTCTCACTTTGCAGCCGATGCTATCATTTTTCCAGTGGGACTTGCCTCTCTATTGACCAGCAAAGGCTCAAGATCTCCAAGATGCCAGATTTATAATTTCATAACTATGTAAAAATGAAAGCCTTGGAATGCTGAGTGGGCTATGTGCTTCTGTATATGTGTGTACATCACTGTGCTGAGACAGGTTCAGTCTGTGCCATTGTGTGACCTGTAGGACGAACATGTGTACTTGCACACTTCATTTAACCCAGTGTTATAATGCTATAATTTCTGGGGTAGAATGTGGCAACCACTATATTATGGACACATGAGAAACAGTGCATCTCATATTAAAAGCTCTGGATGAATTTTAGGGCAGAAAGAATTCATTTCTCAGACTGGAATTTAGTCCTGAGACTAAAGCTACCACCTCCACATTTAGAAGCATGCCATGGGATCCTTAATGACCACGGATGGTCAGGACCTCAGTTTTATGTCTTGTCTTAGACAGACAGAGCAGCCTTTATAGATCTAGATGCAACTAACTGCTGGCAAAGCTGAAACTTGTTACAGTTAATGAAGCTGAGGATCTAAGAGCAAATAGCAACTATTGAACTTGTTATGGACAAACCCAGAGTCTGATTAAGTCCATGGAGCATTCGCTGAAAAAGGAAGCCCATTGTGGTTTACTTGTCAACTCTCCTTCACTGTTAAAAGAAATCACTAAGTTTAGTATGGTCTGTGGACACGAAAAAGGCATCTGCTCTGCGAACCAGGACCAAAGACCATGCACTTAGAGCAAAACCCATAAGCTACACTGGGAATTATCTCCTGTGGGACTGAGTATCTCAGCTGGATTCTCACCTGAGAGAAACATAGCTCAAAAGAAGACATTTGGCTTCTGCAATGCAATCACCTTGATACTGTCATGCACACAGCTTAGTGAGCCCTAGGAGCATTCCCGGATGGGAGTCCTGGGCTAGAATCTCCAAGGTGACGAATGACTTTTGAGGACCCCTTTGTCAAAAGAGCCACATGTCTTTCCCTTGAGATCTGTGAGAAAACACACATGCTACAACAATAACATATTATTTTAAGCAGCTCCAGTGGGCAGGGCTACATGGCAAGTCTGGTGTCGCATGCAGACAATCCAGGGGAAGAAAGAAGGCTATATTCTTTATGCACCACTCTCAAAAACATAGCATTGGTTTTTGAGACCATCCTGCTCCAGGTTTTCATTAATTAATTAATTAATTTGTTTGTTTATTTATAAGGACTTGCTGGGGAGCAGGCATAATATTGGCATTTTCCTCTGAATTCAGCCTGGATGTATTGACTCCAGACCCTCTCAGCTCATGCAGTTTGCAGGCCTCTCTGCAGCTCTGTGATGTTTTTGTGCTTTGCAGTCATTTTCTGCTGTTCCGCTGCCAAGCCTCGCAATTAACTGGAATGTACAAACATTTCTCCTGGGTTTGACAGGAGCAGAGACCTGTCTATACGCTGAAGGTCATGTGAGAAGTTTCGGCAGGGTGCACTGTCTGAAGCGACAGCCTCATGACATCCCCCTTGCAGCCCAGTGTGCTCATTCTCAATGTTTTTTGACCATAGTTTGGCTGCTCTCAGTGTTTATTTTGGAGCTGGAAACTATACCCAAAAGGCAAACGGTGTTTTTACTGCCCGGTGGGAGGCTGAGCCTGCGAACTGGATCTGATCTGACTCACCACTGTAGGAGAGAAAACAAGCACATCCTGAGGCTCAATCCAAGCGTGGAGTCCTCACCTAAACCCCCAGCCCCAGGGACCTCCAAGGGCCGGGGTCTGGCCCTCACTCAAGCCTGGAGTCTCTGAAGAGCTATCCACAGATGTTTTCCTATGCAATCAGAGTTTCAGTGAGGATCTTCCTGTAGCAAAAGGGGAAGATAAGGATTACTTGGATTTTGCATCTTACATGTAGTCTGAAATTTTCTTTGTAAGCTGAATATTCCACTTACTTACATTCTGTTGTGATTAAAGTGCAGTTCTTGTTTCTAGCCACTGCCATGATGGCATGGGGCAAGAGGCAGACTGTGGTAGGAGCTGTGTTGGGACGCATGCAGCCCACAGGCCTCAGGTTGGATGTGCCTCTGTTAACTGTTTAGTCTAGATGTCAGGCAGAATTTTTTCCACTCAGAGGGCATTGAGGTGCTGGCACAGCTGCCCAGAGAAGCTGTGGTGCCCCATTCCTGGAGGCACTCAAGGCCAGGTTGGATGGGGCCCTGGGCAGCTGAGCTGCTGGGTGGCAGCCCTGCCCACGGCACGGAGTAGGACTGCATGGGCTTTGAGGTCTCTTCCAACCTAAGCCATTCTGTGATTCCATGATTCTATTTCTATGATTCTAATCTTTTTTAATATCCCCCAGGCATGAAAGCACACGTTGGAGGTTATACGGTGTACACTGATTGACTTAAGGGTCATTTAAAAGGTAAGACACTAGGATTTATTCATATCTTAATTGCACCCGTGTATGGGCAAAACCATTGCACTGGAAGATGTTGATAATGTCTCATAGCAAAGGAGCCATACGTGGTTGTGTACAATGGCCATCGGGCCCCAACCAGGAGGGCTGTGCTGGAAAATCTCAGCTTTAACTTCTGTGCACTTCTGCCCTATGTACTGATGGCCTGAAAATAACTCCTCTGTCTTTGTTAAAGCAGTCACACATCTACATGTGAAAGTCACTATAAAATGTTAAGTATGTTGTTACTGCTGATCACAGACAGTGTTGACTTTGAAAGCTGAGCTTACTCACTTTTCATCATTCAGAAAGGTGATATTGAGAGAGAAGTAAAATAGGGATTAACTGAGGATAACATGAAAGCCATGAAGGGGCTCCAAGGGAAGTGCTACTCTTTCCCCTCAGTTACAGAAAAAGGTGAATGACAGGAGCAGCAAGATCAGCAGGAAGCCATATTTTAATGCTGGAGAAAGAAGATAAAGACTCTTCCTTAAAAGAAAAACAACAACAACAACAACAACAACAATGAACACAACCCTCTAGCCAGCAGGATGAATAAAACACCAGGTCTTTACAAATTTGGAGATCCCAAACAGAAAACAAAAATGAAAAATCAAACTTGTAGTTTTCTTCCCATATTTAGTCATCCGTTGTTCTGAACGTGGCAGCTCAGAAGTTACGTGTCAGCAGACTCTCTCTCCACATGTGGTTAAAAGCAGAGGTTGGCTCCAAGTTGTGATATGACAGACATGTGTAATATTGTGTAATATTGCACAGGGGCTATTTTGTCTTTCTAAAAGCTGTGCAGTATAGCACTGAACTAGTTTTGTTAGTCCCTCTGATGGATACAAAGTGCAAAGTGGTATCCATATGGCCCTATGGAAGTATAGCATCTCATTCTTCCAGCTTATACAAGTTTAATGGCACTGAATTAGCATGGGCTGCCCTTTGGTGCTAATTCTTTCTGCACTCTGGGGGTTAAAGGAGCTTCATACTATCCAGATGTTCAGTGGCTCCTGCAAATGAAAGATTAGCAATTTTTGCAACTGCTGCTCTTTCTTCTGCTCCTTTTTTAAAGCTGATATTTTCCTTAAGAACTTGCTTAGTATCTGAGTCAGAGGAATCTTTTCCCTAAGGTAAATCAATCAATAGGCTGCACAAGAAAGGGAACAAAATGTAGAGGAGGCAGCCCTGAGTTGTATTAATTTGTTTACAGGAATTGCCTTCCAGGGACCAATATATTCATCCCAGGGTTTCATTTTCCTCTGTGAAATAGGAATCAAATGCAGCATTATTTCAGGGTTTAAAAATAATAACAGATAAAAGGAGCCCAAACTTCTGCCCCCTCAAAATGCTTTTTTTAAATGCTAGTGAATGGGCACCCCTTTTGATTGTTCAGGTTAGACTACAGATAGTGACAGAGGTATAAGAAACATGGTTGCCTTAACTCCTGCATGCCACCAACAAGGCTTCCCGGAGAGAAACAGGAAAACTAGCCAAAATGAATGCCAGTTTAATATCCACTAAGCCTGCCTTTTGTATACATAGGTTTACTCAGGTTCCTGCTGCTGCAAGAGCTGCTCAAGCACAGAATAAGTGGAGTTCCAATGAGACAAAACCTTCTGCCTCAGCTGGTATTTAACAACCTGCTTTCTTTCTGCAGCTCAGCTAGAATTTTTCTAACCTTAACAGAACTGCTAGACTTCACATCTTGCTCTAATACATACTTTTCCAGTATTCCAGTTATCACACAGGAAGCAATGAATCGTCTGAAGCAAAAAGTAGTGTTGGGTGTGCTGCAAGGATCTCATCTGTGCTTTGTGGAAGTTTCCTAATGATCTGAGCATGAGGACACTCACTGTGCTTCTCTTGCAGACCCTCCTCAGCCTTTTGTGTGGTGCAGAAAAGTGCTGTGACTGAGAACAAGCTCCTTCTTGCACAGCTCCATGAGCTTTGAGGAAAAGGGTCCTTCCTGAGCAGAGGACTTGGGTACAGGCTTCCAAAAATTTCAGTGTGTCCCATAGAGTTGAAACCTGAAACACACAGCTGGCTGTGACTGGTTCAAGTCTTGCATGGACCACATGCAGGGCGGACTGTAGCACACATGGACCAATCTGTCACACGTGTACTTCTTACCCAGTATTGATGCAGGAGGGGAATTTATTTGCATGGAGGCAGTTGTGTGCTGGGGAAATAAGGTCATATTGAAAACAAGCTGAAGAGCAAGGCAAATAATTTGATCTATGGTCTTTTAATGGGACATTTCCAAACTCTACCAGACTTCAAGAAATCTGATTATTCTTTTGTTTATTTGCTTCAAGAGGCAGTAACAGTTGCATGGTTTTTCACAACAGAACAACAGATCTTGAACTTTGGGAATGGAGGGAAAGAGAGGGAAAAAGAAGGGGGGAAAAAAACAACTAAGGATCTTCCATTATTCTCATCCATGTGAGGATCTCAAGGAATGGAAAAGCTGGTTCTCTTGGATTTTTCTTTAATTCTCTTCCCTCTTAAACACCTTTGAAATGTTAGTGGCCAGCAGTGCTTATGTATTTTGTACAGATCCACAGACTTCTACTGTAGTATGTCTTATTTAGAAGTATTTTTTATCACAGGCCAGATCTATAATCAGACAAAGTCCAGTGTAGGCATTTCTCCCTTGAAAGAAAATGTTGATTTGAACTCCAGGTTATGCTGTATCTCCAGACAAATAAAAGCAAAATTTTAGCAAGAAGAAAGCTTCTGTTGCTGAAGGAGCTAGCTCAATTTCAAGGCCCTGTGGGTTGGTTCCATTAGGATAAGAAAATCATGGCAATCTACTGTTTTTCACAGAATCACAGAACAGTACAGGTTGGAAAGAACCTCTGGAGGTCTTCTGCTCCAGCCCCTGCAGGGCCACCTAGAGCACAGTGTCCTTTTATCTGTCTTGCAGGAATTCACAAAGTCTTGCTTCCCAGAACACTGCAGGAAACCAGGCAATAGGAGTCTGCTTCACTTTTTACAGCTCCTGGCTTGTTTTAGTCAGCATTCAGCCCCCATACACTCTCTCCAGGTAACTGTTTTGTTTCAGGGCCACATTAGCAGTGCTCTTGCATCTGTCTCTCTTTACCTCACTGACTCTTCCCTCAGTTGCTGTGGTCTTTCTGCTGTTTCTCAGAGTCACTAAATTACAGCCCCTTCTATCAGCCTTGGGTGTGCTGTGCCAGCCACAAGGGACATTGCTTGGTTTGTAGCTAATGCAGCTTTGTGCAAATCTTACTTATTTTGGGGAAGGGTCCTTTTCTAGCAGGTACTTGATATCACAAAAAGGACACGTGGTTTTCTACAGCTATCTCAAAAGAAGGTGGAAGAATAGTCCCACTGATGGAAATTCAGTCCTTCCTGTGAGAGTAGTCTAAAACTCTGATCATTCACTACATCATCTGCTTCTGCTGGCTGTCTAATAAAACAGTTTTCCTACCCCAGTAGAAAACATGAACTTGAACCCCAAGCCAGTGTTAAGGGATGACTACATATCCACCACTACCTTCCAGGCTGCTAAAGCAAATCAAATATTTGAAAGACCAAATATTCTCTCTGAAAGAGTAGATACAACATGAGCTCCATCCCGGATAGCAAGCCTGCGCAGTTCAGGAAATACCCTGGGACAATGAAATTCCATGAGGAAGATGTCACCAGAAAACTTCACAGCCTCATCTCTTACCAGCTCCTAGTTTCCTCTGTACAACAGGAAACTAATTTCTCTGCATATACTCTCTCCCTATTTCAGTTTCCCTTATGCTTCTCAGCTCAGCCATAACCCCACAGCATCCAGTGTTCTTCAAGCCTCTGTGGCTTCTTCTGATGCCTGTGATCCCCTTGTTTAAGGCATCAGACACCAAAGGTCAGCATCTCAGGGCAGAAGCAGTATGTGCCACATCACTGGATTACCATAATTTAGACAATAAAAATGAGATCACCTTGGCTGTCCTGCTTCTTCCCTCCTTGAACTCCAGTGGCTCCCTGGCTTTCAAAATAATGTAGCACAGCAAGATGGTCTCCCAGGCACCGAGCCTCCTCTGCTGGGCTCCAGCCAGCTGCTCTCCTTGCCTCTTTTCTCTCTTCATGGCAATTTATTGGCTGCCCAACACCCTTTTTTTCCCTCTTAAATTTTTCGTTTTCTGGGCAAGCCATGTACCTGACTCACTCGGCAGTATATTTCCCCTGTACTTGAGCAAGAACACGTCAACTGCAAGGAAAAAGAGTCATCCCTCACTGAACCTGCCACCGTGCCACAGCCATGCCTGTTAACATCAAAATACAGTGTGCTTGGGAAATGAAACCACTCTTCCTTTTCAGTGCTACCTCTTACTTGTACCTTTATACTTGGCTTCCTTGGATCATCCCACAGGGCTCTGGAGGATGGTCTCAAACATCCCAGCCTCCCACCTCTTCAGTGGTTTCTCCTCGTGCTGGATGCTAAGCTCCGGTTCCCTCTTCCCCCTCCAGTTGCTATGCCCAGCAGTCCCCACGGGCATTCATTTCTATGCTCAGCTTCAGGAAGCATGTTTAAAATCACTTTACATTTAAATTAGCTAAGGGCCCTAATGTTTGGATTTTGACTAAAGAGCAATCATGTCGTAACTCTTTCCTCCCCTTTGAAATCTAACATCTCGATTAAGGAAGGATAGAATTTTCCCTCTCAGGCTCTGCCTCCATCCTTTCTCTCAGCAGATCCCTACACATGGCACTGGTAGGAACAAACAGCCTGTCCGTGCTTGGGACTAATCATAGCTGGCCACAGGATGTCACTATTACTCCACAAACATACAGAGAACGAGATGTTTGTTTATAGAAGGGCTGAGCTTGATTTTTAATTCCCTGCAACTCATATTTTGTCAGCATGCTTCATTCTGGTGTGGTACTTCTGGAAAAACATCTTGATGTTCCTCACCAGAATCTCACATAAAATTCAGTGCTGTGCATACAAATGTCACTTCAGTGTGTGCACGCGCTAGGTTCAATTTGCCCTACATTTACACAGCCCTTGGATTTCACCTTGGTTATGGGATTCATATGATCGAAGTCTGCCAATGATTGCTTTGTTTCAAGCCAAAATCACATTAAGCCTCTGAGTATCAAATGGTTCCCTGTAAAACCTTAAATCAGCCCAGGTCTCCTCCAACTCAGTCTAGGCTCATAAAACTTACGGTAAAAATCAGTTTCGAGTTCACAACTAAACCCAAAGGCAGGTTTCAGGTTCATTTTTGGACTTTGTTCTGAATATTTGACAAGGTCTGCTCAATGCAAGGTCACACAGACTGGAGAGGGAAAAGGCTTTTAAAAACGTTCCCATTCTCCATAAAAGAGAAGCACATGACTGTGAGCTGATGCAGTCATCAGGTGAAAACTCAAACACAGCAACAGATAGAAACATCAATTCAGGAGAAGTAAATCTTCATGAGTGCCGGCAGGAGCCAGGCAGTTGAGAGAAAACTTCCCCATCTTGGGAAGCTGACTACCAAAACATCATTATTAGCACTGCTGCTTTCCTGTACCTACCACCTCTACAGCACCTTTCCCCTTCTTCCTTGTTGCCTGAGGTACACGAGCTGCTGTACCTTCACTCTGATTTGAGAATTCCCTACTCCCTTCCATGCCAGTAAATTCCACTATTCACTTCTTGCTCACAAAACATCCCAGTTCACTAAATTGTGTCCTCTGGATATATATTAACCTCTGTTTGCTGGGTTCTGTGAAGTTACATTATGTTTGCACCTTACTATATTGAATTCAAGGGGCTTGTGATCATTGGTATCAACTTGTTTTTCTACAAACTACAAGAAGTCTTCAGGTATTAATGGCAACTGCAAGATTTTTCAGAAGAAAAAAAAGAAAAAAGAACAACCAATAGATGTACAAAAATTATGTTGTAAATTTGTGCCTCGTTTTGAAAAATTTGGTTGACCAAGTGAGACTTCTCTTACAGTTTGAGAAGCTTTTTAGTAGCACTGGGCATAATTTTTCCCTTTACATAACAAGGTAGCCAATATACCAGAAGTAATGATACCCTATTCCTCTATAAAAGAGGAATGCTTTTCTCAATATTGTTTAAAGAATACCTATTCTATAGTGCTCATGCTGCAATGAGTAACATGCAACAGGACACTCATTGGAAAAAAGACTGGTACCAAAAGATCAGTGCTGGTAGATCTGTCTAAAAATGTCCAATCCAGGAATGTTTGATGAATGCTTGGAACGTTATCCTGAACTTCACTTGTATGGTGTTGGTGGGCTCAGGCTGTTTGGAGAAAGGCTGCTAGAAAATACAAGTGTGTTCTTCTGGTTTCCATAGAGCCACAACGTCTACATCTGTGTAAGTCATCAGAGGTGGAGAGTTTCCACAAGTCTTATTGTTTGCTAGTCCTCTTCTGTAGTTACAGCGCCCTGTCGCTAAGTCAAAGTCGCTAAGACATTTGCTGCATAGAATCATAGAATCAGTTGAGTTGGGAGGGATCATTAAAGGTCATCTGGTCCAACAGTCCTGCAATGAACAGGGTCATGCTGTGCAACTTGAAAGACTTTTTATTTGAACTGCTGATATTCACCTAATGCTTCTTGGGCTGGCTTCTGCAATCAAGAGACAACAGGAAATGCGAAACATCAAGCAGCTAGAAGACTTCCCTTCTGATTCCAGCTTCCACCACAAAGTGATGGGCCAGGGAAGAGACTGCTGACTCCAGGAAGGAACTGCAGCTCCAGCCTGGTATATAGCAACTGCCCACCTGAACTGACTGTGAACAAGCTTTCTTCTCAACCTCCTCTCTTTTCAGCGCTTTGTATATCTCCTAAAGTACAGAAATAGAGCTGCCAGACAGCCACAGTTAGAGTAGGTTTTGAAACCTTGAATTATGCTGATCCAAAGCTACACAACAATATGAGTCAAGGAAGATATATGCTGATGCATTTAATAGGGTAAATCTCGATCTTCTTTTTTTTTTCCTCGTAGTATTACAGTTGTTATAAGTCTAGGAAATAATTTGTAACATGGAGCTGGCTGCTTGGATTAGTTTTCATTAAGCTGAAAACAAAACAAGTAGCAGAGTTTGTCCAAAAATCTGGGAGAAAAAAATAGCTGGTAAAAGCCTACACTGAGCTGTGTGCTCCTGTGGCTGTACTGCTATCACCACTGGAGACAGCTCACTTAAAGCTAGCCAGAACTTGTCTCTTGTTATGCCCGCAGCCTACATCTCCTTTGCTCCAGAGGAGCAGCAGTCTGCTAGAGGTCCATATAAACAGCAGTGTCTGGCTCACCCACCACAGTTTGGGGCTGTAAGAAGGAAGGCTCAAGCCCCATAGCACCCTTCCCAAAACTCACTTCTGCCCCATGGCTGAGGCAACCACTGTTGGCTTGGTGCACTCCTCCAGGGAGGCACATACTATGTGCATGTCCCACAAAACACACCCTTTGCTCTCTGTGCAGGTATGGAAGGTCAGAAGGCAGCAGAAAGAGGTTTGGTAGACAGAGCTGCTAAGATTTCTGTTGAGAAATTAAAGCTGATTTTAGATGTATGCAAGTTTCAGTTAATAAGGCAAAGCTGTATTTTGTCTCATCATTAGACATGCTCAGAAGATTCTGAGGCTGCTGCGGCAGTAAATTATGTCATCTTATCAGAACATAGCATCATCAGTGTTATCCACAAGCCTGGTTGAATGGGTTCTGTTTTTTGTATTTGTTTTCCTACTCAGGTGAAGGCATTTTCTGTAATGAGAATCTTCATTAGAGGAACCTGGTCCACAGCTCTTTGTCCAGAAATTTTGCGCTTTCATAGCTGAGTTGCAGCTACAAAGACAGCTGGATGCATTAAGCAACTCCATCCCCCTTCTAGCTGTCCAGTTGCAATGATGGTTCCACCAATTTAGATTAGGCTCAGGAGCCATAATTTGCATGAGTTACACTTGTTCTTCCTACTTACATCGCATAAAGTGCATATCATACATAGATGTACATCAATTTATCAAGATGCTTCTGAGGCCTTTTTCCTCCAGAGGCAAGCATGGCAGTTCAGGTTAGAAATCACTCCACTGGTGCCAGTTGGGTATAAGAGAGATATAAACAAAATTAGACTTGCACTCCTTCCTTAACAATTGCTGAGTCTTCACTACTGGATATTTTATTAACATTGGGTATTTTATGTTGTGCCTGTAGATTCATGCCGTGATCTTTGAGTTAAATATCTTACTTCTGTGTTTTGCCTGTCTTAGACTTCTCTCTGTGCTTTGTGTCTTAACATTGCCTTACAGGTACTAACATATGGCCGTGTGCTTGTATTCTGGTACTAGAGGACAATGAGGAATAAGGACATCTGTCAAACATGGTATTATCTGCCTCCTCACTTTTAGCTTTGGGACCAGCAGAGCTGCTTTGAGGTATCAGAAAAAAGCACAGCAAGATTTTTTAGCAATCAGTCTGAATGCATACATGGCCAGAATGCTTTCAGGTGACATTTCAGCTCATAAGAGATGAATTGATTTTTTCTGCTTTAGCTATTCAAGTCACAAAACAGGTTAAATACATATGTAATAATTTTACAATATATCCACTAGATGGTAGCCTATCCTTATCCTTTCCGTTTTACCAATCACATCAAGACATTCTGTACAATGATCAATGATCCATCTCAAGAAATCTCATTGTTTGTATTTCTTTTGTCAAAGAGATACTTGCCCAGTGCTTCCTAGCATGAGAGCAGGGAACTTGTAAAGAGTATTCCCTGTCAGAAATCCATTTGCCCACTGTCCCAGCCTGTATCTGGAGGAAGTCTGAGTTATCCTTAGAAAGCATCTAAGCAGTGAAACCTACAT
This sequence comes from Pavo muticus, assembly GCA_016647715.1. Lineage (NCBI taxonomy): Eukaryota > Metazoa > Chordata > Aves > Galliformes > Phasianidae > Pavo > Pavo muticus. Next base: position 3,096,042 of record JACDJE010000157.1, read on the forward strand.
TATCCTGGCATCTGCAGTTATTCTTCTTACTACTTGAGATTCAGAACAGTCTTCCTGTGGTTCCCCTGCTTATATTGGTACCAAATACTTCTCATTTACAACAGCTTTTCTAAAGCACGATTAGCCTTTTTCTAAGAGTCAGATTCTGTACAGAAAGCCTAAGTCGTTTTCCTGCATAACATTTTTGGAAGAGATAATCAGTAGCGGTTCAGTGTATAAGTCGTCCTCTGAGCCTTCCCAAAAGAGATTAGGATAGTCATGGATTTTTGTGCCTGCTAAACAAAATGCACTTCTTTGATCCACTTTTCCCAAAACAAATAAGAAAAGAGAGAAAGAGAGAGAAATACATTATTAAGAAGCATCATCCCTCTGTACTTTCTATGTATCAACATAGAGAAATACAGTTTCTGAGGACTTTAAAGAGGAAAAGAGAACAGTGAAGATTACAGTATTTTCTGCAGTGTGTGGCATACACTGATTGAAATAAAAGCACAGTTGCTTTTCTGCCATGTGTGCCTCTAATCTCTGTCCTCTTACTGCTGCCAGGTAGGAGGTCACAGACCGCAGCAGGTGCTTGACAGACCTTTCACTTTAATGACGTTACATCAACATGCTACAGAATGCTGCAGCTACCTCTAATTAGCTGCATAAGCATTTCATGCTTTTGTATATGTACAATATATATATGTATATTCCCAGCAGCTCTGCTCCAAGCCTGTTCCACCAGCCCCTTGAGGGACTGCAGATGTGTCTGCAGATGAAGGCTCTCCCAGGCAGCTGACAGGTCTCAGACGCTGAGGCTGAAGACATTCAGATGACAACTCAGGAGAGACATCTCAGAGAGCCAGCATGAGCCCTGACTTCTGTCCAACATGGAGAGGTGACCATCAGCCACTATAGCATGGCACAGATTGCAGGCTATTCTTAGCCCTGAAAGCACTTTGCCTAGATACAAGTTGATTTCCAGAGCTGTTGTGTCACTTTGCTCTCCTCAAACTTTAATATATATATATATATTTTTTAAGAGAAACCTAATTGGCAAGATTTCTGCATGCAGATCTGGAAGCACATTTACACCCTAAATTGTTTTTACTCAGCAACTGAAAATGCTTCCCTGGTTTCTCTATCTCATTTGTATGATACATGGCAGTTAATAGAACACTTAGGATAGTTATTAAAAATGCTTATTCCATACCATCTTTGCCATTTTTATATTATACCAAGGGGAGCGAAGCTCGCTAATGCAACACTAAAGCCTTCAGAGTTCTGACTGTACTTTTTGTGCTTGGTTCACAAACCATGAATTCATATAATGTGGTCTGAATGAAAATAAGAGAAATTCAATAAGAAAGGTTTCCTCTGACTTAAACTTGTGTTTGGTGATTCAGCTGAGATCAGGTGGAAAAGAAGTTGGCCTGAAGTCCATGGCATTCTTTCTATATATTCATCTATAAGAAGGAAATAGTTGTTAAATATTACAGTTTATTACAGCATTTGTGTGTTATCTACCTTTTCATCACATTAAATAAAACTCTTCATCTCAGTTCAGGATAAATAGATAAATCCATCATGTGGGACAAAAAAGGATGCCTTGATGCCTTGACTATGGGAGACCTTGTTACTCTCTACAACTGCCTTTAAGGAGGTTGTGGTGAGGTGGGGATTGGCTCTTCTTCCAGGTGACAGCAATAGGATAAGAGGGAATGGCCTCGAGTTGCACCAGGGGAGGTTCAGTTTGGATATTAGGATAAATTTGTTCTCTGAAAGAGTCACCAAGCATTGGAATAGGCTGCACAGGGAGGTAGAGGAGTCACCATCCCTGGAGGTGTTCAGGAAATGTGAAGATGTGGTACTGAGGGATGTGGGTTAGTGGGCAATATTGGTAGTAGGTGGATGGTTGAACACGATGATCTTAGAGATCTTTTCCAGTCTTAATGGTTCTACTCCTGCTCCTCTGTCTCTGATGCACAGAAGGTCTTATTGCTGCTCCTGGATAATTCACAGCCTGACGGACTGAATCCTTCATTTTCTACATCCTCCATCAGGGATATCAAAATCCTGAAGAGAATGAAACTGAGAAATGAAGCCAATTGCAAAATGTGCTTCTCAGTTGTTAAATTCTGTGTTAATATCCGACACAGGAAAATGGAGGACCATGTCAGGCCTTTTGTACTGGCACATGAAGAATGCATTTATGCTGATGTTTAAGAATAAATCCCCAAATACCACTATTGATCACTTAAAAGTCTTCTCAGAATTTAATTGCCTTTAAAAGAAAAATAGTTGAACATTATCCTGATTTTTAAACAGAAGAAAAGAGAGTAGCAGTTCCACAGTCCCACAATAAGTATCAATCATGCTTATGCTGCAGACTTAGCATTCTGTACATCCAGCTTTTGAAAGGATACAGCAGAGGCAGGAAGCAAAATGAATAGGAGTCTGATGTGGTTTCTGTATGAAAAGAGCTGAGGAGAATGGTATAGTTAAGCACAGAGAGGAGATGAATACAAACAAACTGCCATACTTGGAGCAGTATGTTGTTTAAAAAAAAAGATAGTTAGATGACCATAGTTATCATAGAGTATCTGGAAAGCTGGTGAAAGAAAATACCTTTTACAAAGTCAGCAATTAATTTTGCTGCATTGCAACGACGTTGTAAATCACTAGCATGATCCAAAGTAGGACATTTTAAAGAATCTAGATCTTGAACTGAATGTGACCTTTTTAGCCAGAATGAACTTGGAAATAACTTGTTATAAAGTATTAACACTTGTCAGACAAAGAATGTATGATGCAGAAACAAGCCTACATGAACAACACACATTTAACTGCTTCTCTGCACTCTACTTGGTGAACGTCACTCCCATTTAACATGATTTCACTTGTGAAAAGTCTGAAAAGAGCGCTGCTTCAGAAAAAACCTTTGCCCTTGGCAGTGGCTGCAGAGGCATCTGTAAAAGGTTAAGGATTTATTTGCCTAGGGAGGTCTTCAGGAGTAGAAGCTGTACTTTAAATTTGTACCTTATTTCATCCAAAGCAACGTAGAAATGTCAGCAAGGCCTAAATTCCTATGCCTACGCAAACCTTGCTAAGTGGCAAACAGTGCAGTGTAGTGCAATGCAGGCAGCTGCACCTTGTGCTCATTACAGGCCATTGATCACTCCAGTAGGAACCCCAGGAGAAGCCACATCAACAAAAATTTTCACCTTGTTAAAACAGAAGGCCTGTCCCCCTTTCTCAGGTGATCTTTCACCTCAGCACTGGTATGCCAGCAGGACTGCACACAAACATCCTCCTACCAGAGCAAATTGCAAGAGATAGTATGCAATCAATAACGGTTTGGATTAGTGATAGCTACAGTGGGGCAAAAGCAAACCCCCCATTGCAGACAAGCCCCAGCTGAGATCTACTAGGCATTTAAAGTGGGCCATGCTTTATTGGTAAGGCAAGTCAATCAACATGTAATTAATTTTAATTAGCACTTCGTTAAACTCTTCACATGCAGCCAGCTGTTAGCTCCACCAACAGCAGGTGAGTTTCATTAAAAAAATATGTACAAAATACTTTCCTGCAACATGGAAACTTGAAAGTAAATGATTACAAAGCTGATTCTTAGATATAGAAACTTTCACCAGTTGTTCATTAGTCTGCATGACAAACATTCCAGCACCACTGCCAGGATTTTAAGCTTGCCTTTGATCCTTATGGGGCTAATGATCATTACATAATGACGTACAAACCCAAACCACATTGTGTTGGATAGTCTTTCTGCAGCCAGACAGTTATATCCGTGCAATGCAGCGACTGTGATTATTGATTATGTTACAAGCTAAGAAACAGCTATTTGATTAATTTCTGCTGAGGTCTACTGGGTAATTTACTGAGGTGTTTGCTTTGCAGAAAACACCATGGCAGCTGCTGTATGTTGACTTCAGTGAAGCAGTTCTTCTTCAGGAGACCATGAGGAAGCTGGGAAATGCAGGATCTCTGTAGGATTACAGGAGATATTTCATGGCTTGCTGCAAGTTTGCTGAGATGCATTAATCAGATAAATGAAGTTGAAAATCTACTGTTAAGGTAACTCTGGCTTAAGCATTCATTTCTTCTATCTTAGAGGATTCCTTTTGGCCTCATGTTCTCTTCTTGTCTTCCTCTCCCTCGTTTTGAGCATCTCATATGTTTTTGTCAATTATGCCTCCCACCACACTGTGGGACAAGGAAGTACTATTCCACACAGCACATTCACAGAAGCAGAGAGGTCAGAAAGGATGTCTGGATACCATCTAGTCCAACCCACCTAATAAAGCAGGTTCATTTTAGAAGGTTACACAGATGGGTTTTAAATACCTCCAGAACAAGAGACTCCACAGTCTCTCTGGGCAACCGGTTCCAGTGTTTTATAACTCTCAAATCAAAGAAGTTTTTCCTTACCTTCACAATGAACTTCCTGCGTTCCAGTTTGTGTCTACATCTCCTTGTTCTGTCACTGTGCACCACTGAAAAGAGCCTGAGCCCATCCAATCTCATATATAAACTTCCCAGTATTACCAGTGGGCAGTTTACATACCAAATCAAAGGTTCTTAAGAACATATAAGTACCTTTGCCCAGCAGATTACATCAAGTTAAAAAAAAAAAAAAAAAAAAAAAAAAAAAAAAAGATTTTAAAGCTATAGATATCACTGCCAAAATCCGATGTTTAGATCATCCAGCCACTTCTCAAACCCTTGAATATTTTTCTAGACAGAATTGTTTTCAGTGTTAATTTCATCATGAGCCTTGAAGGGCTGCCCTCAAGCACTTTGCTCTCGACAGAGGTGAGCAGGTTGGTACCAGCTTCATGCATCAGCCCAGCTGCTGCTGCCAGAGTAGATATTTCTTCACACCTCTGTTGTTCCATGACTCAACACAGAAAGTGGTCCGAGTGCCATCTAGCAAGCTGAATGCCATGTAAAGGCCACTGGAAGGACAATAGGGGTAAGGAGAGTATCTTTCCCTCTGCCTCTTTTCCAAGGTGATAGCTGTCAGAGGGAGGCAAATGTGTAATCCTTCCTCTGCCAGAGAGAACTGGAAAGCAGCCTCGAGATAGCCAGGTGGTGGCTGAGGGCAGAGGAAGGGCAGCACTCATTCCCTCTTTGGGAATCAGTCCTATTTAGCATGGAATAACTGTACGTGAAAGGAGTCCCAGAGAGAGGGGAAAATAGGCTTTCAAGTGTGAGTCCTTCCGCACTCTCCTAGCATGATTTTGGCTGCCTTGGACTTTCACTGGCAGACTTTTGGATGCTGCTAAAAGGTGGTGCCATCACAGGTTCTGAAAATTCATATTTGAGTCTTTGCTGAGAGCCATGCACCTGTGTTCTGAGGAGGTTTCCATGCCTGGGCATTCTGAAAGTCTGCAGTGGAAATGGGTGTTCATCCTGAACCTCCAGCTGGAACTACTGAACCACGGTTCTTCATTCTACAACTCCCTGGGAACCATCAAAAATGAGTTTCCAACTTGGTGTTTAGTGCTCAGTCACCCCCTGAATTGTCATATATTTAATTCGGGTGCACCTATAGTCCACGGACTAAACTGCATCAAATATTTAATGCTACTGAGGAAAGGTAGCTGACATTACATATTTTTATTCATGATAAAATTACAAAATTTCACTGAAAAAATTGTCTTGGTAAAGCTTTTACCATTCTTCAGTGGATTTGTGAAGTTTTCCTTCTTGTTTTTTAATGAGACCTGGTAATGGATTTTGCAGGCTTCATCCCAGGCATGCAATAATTATACAACATGGGCAGGATTTACAGCAAGGCACTTAATCTGGAACTATTCATATGTGCTCATTTCAAATACATAAATAAATAATCTCTGAAGCAGACAAACTCAATATTAGCAGCTGAATTATGCCTGCAGATATCTGAAGTTCATTGTCCTGTTGCCTGAGGATAGAGTAAGAGAGTGTGAGACATTATAAAGTGGAAGAGAAATGCTGAATTGGTTGGAAGAGCTGCCTTTCCCCTTTTGGTGTTAGGGTTTGCACCGGCAGCACCCAGCAGAGCTTGGCTTTGGTACCAGAAATGTAGCTGCTACAAAGGTGACCAGACTGGTATAGAGACTCATGTTGCTGGAACTTTTTCCCTCAGCGTGAAAGAGAAGAGAAACCCTTTAAAAAACCAAGCTGAAATGAAAAGGTCAGGGTCCAGGGCCCAGATGAGCTTGGAAAGAAGGATGAAGTTGAAAGGCATATTGTGTGAGATCTATTTCACCACCTTTTTTATTCACTTACCAGCACCTACACAATGACTAGTTAAAATCCTCATGGGGATAACCACTGCAAAGATTTTTTCTGGCAGCTAAAGTGAAATTTTATTGATTTGACAGCATCTCATATAAATCGCACACGGATCTAGAATGCAAGATTTCACTGACAAAAACTGCAGTTTGAGGGGAACTTGGACAACTACATCAATAGTGACTGATACAGTTGAATATCCAGAGGGAACCTATAAGGCAGTAAAAAGCTTCTCTGGGAAATCAGAGGATCAGTCCATGAGGAAATAAAGGATAAATGTAAATTTTAAAGCACCTCTAAATTTCACTGTGTATGGAAGTCAGCTGAAACAATGAATTTGTCCAGTTTTGAAATTTCATATTTTGTTTCAGCAACACACATTTACTTATTTGTTCAAAAAGATTGTAAAAGATTGTCCATGGGAACTTGAAATACAGTCTGAAAATATGTCCTGGTACCAACAATATGGACTTCTGTAAGTTTTGTGTGATACTGTGCCAGACCCAGGCAAGAAGAGAATCCTTTTAGGCAAGGTACAATGGGGAAGAGAAGATGACCTCGGATGAGCTGTGTTGAGGAATCATTTTGCTCTGCAGTTTGGCTTAATGATGTCTATAAATGTATAGAACAGCTACACTGTTACCATTATCATAGTGGCATCATAGTTTATTACTTGCTCTACCACTCTCTCTTCACTGCTGCTCCAGGAAATGACGCTACAGTGAGGAGGGTTGAGTCTCTCACAGAATATTTCCTCCCCGGAGCAAGGGAAGGGCAGTTAGAAGCCACAGTCTGCTTGGTCATCTCCAGGGGAAGGCAGTTTAGAAAGGTCTTTTGCACAGAAATAAACAACAAACTTAGAAAGCTGTAAATGGATCACATCCTTGGTTCGATTATAACACCCTCACTTCCAAGCCTCTGAGACTGCATTTCGGTCGGCCTAATTGCACATTGAAAAGGGGATACGTGGGTTCATTTTTGGAGAATTGATCTATCTGGGAGCTGTTTTAAAACACTGGTTACATTCTCTTGATCTGTTCTTAATTTAATATGTGAACAACTGAGACTTCATACTATTCTTCTGAAATGACTACATTGGATTACCCGGTAATACATGTTCTGGACGTCGTGTGTTTGTTCAGAAGGAATGCTAAGCATGGTAAGCCTCTATTATGAACACACCTTTCAGCATAATATTAATTAGCCCTCACAACAAACTAAAACCTTCCCTGCTTCAGCAGTCTCAAACACACCATCTCAAAAATGGTAATAACTTACAAGTGGTAAAGAAACACCATTCATCTAGTGCCTGGTCTCTGGACAGGAAACCTTAAGACAAACTGTTCCTAGCTTGCTTGCTTGCCTGAAATGTGAGTAAAGGTTCTCTTATCCCTCTGTTTTTCTTTGTGTATGTGTGTGTATTTTCTTCTTTCCTCATCTCTTTTAATGTAAGGATGATTGGAGTAGAATAAACTGCATTAGTAACTTGGCACAACAAGTATGAAGCCCTGGAACAAAAATGACAGAACTGGGGACCCAAGGGTCACACTTTTCATCTCGTTTTTACATAGTGCATTTTGTTCTGTGTATTTTGTTCTAGTCTGAATGAAAGCATCAAATGCCCATTACCAACCAGAGCATCTCTGGTTCAGTTTTGTTCGACAGTAATCCAGTTTGCCTTTTCTAGGACCTTTTCTTGATGCAAATCAGTGTGGTTAGAAGAGCTTATCAGACACGCTCAACAACTGCACTCCTGCTCTGTGCTAAAACACCATTGTATACCATACGTTCTTTTGTATTACGTAGTGTAGATGATCTTAGGCCAGAGTTTTCAAAAGCTAAAGCAACATAAATTACCTAGAAAGACAGCAAATACCAAATGGACAGTACAGAGACAGAATAAAATTATGTTCCATGCAATAAAAAAAAAAATAATAAAGCAAACCTATACACACAACCAATCTTATTACTCAAAATACGTCTATTTGGGTATGTTTGCAATCTTGACTGAAAATTTTGGCAATATTGAAATTATAACTTTCTGAGCTCTTCGTAATAATATTTTTCTCCTTTGTTGGGTCACAGAACCAAATGTTAAAATACTAGGACCTGACATAAGCCAGTCTGCTGTAAATATTCGATTTTTCTAAAGATATTCAGGCTGTACATTTTTGTCATTTTCTACCAAATATTTTTTCATTTGGATTGCATTTTTTTCATAATAATTTTGGGCACATTTGGACAAAAATTGGTATATTGCAGGTGCAAGAAAAAGCCAGTAATTCAGAAGAATTCAGACGTTTCCTCCCCAGTGCTGAAGCCATCTGACCACAGCTGCTCCTGATTACCAGAGCAGAGCTTGAACATGGGGCGTCAAAGCTCACAGTGATGAATCCTCCTTCCTTCATCAAATGCTGCAGAAACTCATTGACTTTTTGGAGTGAAGGAGGGGAAAGCTGTAATGAGAAATAGCTTACTCGAGAGAATTCACTTAATTTACGTGAAATTTTTTGCTCTCCTTGGATTTGTTCATCTAAGTGTTAACTTGTGAATCCATCTTATTAGGCCATTTGCTTTTTGCCATTAGGTGTAGAACACTTTTGCATTGCCACTGTTGTAGAGAGTAACGTTTGTATATAGTAAATGGAGGCTTAGCAATTGCGAATCATCCTCTACCCTGGAGAAGCAAAAATGATGATTCCTGAAGCACACAGATGGCTTTTTATCTTCAGGGAAATACCAAGCAACTCTCTTTGCACAGGCCTCTGATGCCGTTAATGTTCATAATTATTATATGTTTTCATAACAGCATATTAAGTTTTTTCTTCTTTATGAGCATTTTCATTAGCCTTTGTTTAGTTCCTAAAATGAACCCATGTTCATTTTCATTCGCTGCCACACTTTCTGAACTTTTCTTGTCACTTGCAACTGTCAGTGTGCAGTTGCAGTGTGCTTTGTTTTAACCTAGGGCAAATGTCTGCTGGGCCACACCACCTTCCCAAGAAGCCTGGAGGCCAAAGATCTGCGGGTCGTAAGCCAGTCTGGCACCCAGAAGCAGCTAAGAGTTCCTTTGTAGTCAAGGTTGGACAGACAGGTGCCCCCAGATTACATGTACATAAAAGGTTGATTGTTCTCAGGACCTTTACCTGGTGGTGTCTGAACTACTTTGTTTATATTAAAAAAAAAGATTAAAGAATGAACATAATGTCTCCCTTCTGAGATATCTAGATGGAGGATGAATTTAGTTCATTTTCCATGCACCATCAAGACATATTCAGAGTTCTATCAGATATACTGTGTACACACCTTATGGGAGTCTCAGGAGTAATGCAAACCCAGGAGCTTCCATATGAAAGCAGAAGGAACATTCAGAAAGACAATGTTTCAGCCTATCAGTCTTGATAAAGGCCCAGATGGGTAAAAATGTCAGCTTTATGTGTGTTCCAGCCACTCTCAATCAATCAACTTTCTTATGTAGGTTATTGAGTGTGTCTTCCCCAAAGCATTGAAGGCTTTAAATCTTGTGCCCAGAGTGATGCCATTATTTTCATGATAAAATTGATCCAGGCAGACATCAACTTTCATTTTCATGGTACCAGACTGGTGGGGTTGTACTTTTCAGCTCAATGGTTCTGGAAATTCACATTGCAGTGGCAATGTATTAAATTGATTCTCTTTCTTGATATATCACTAGTGCTACAGAGGAAGAGTGGGATTTTTTTCCTTTCTGCCCACATTTGGTATAGTGCAACTAAGTTGTTCAAAAATGGGGGAATTAAATAATTTTTCAGCAAGATCTTACAGTGGGTGCAATTAATGAATTATAATTAAACCACTGTATTATTAAGTGCTCTGAAAATATTCAAGGGGGAACTAACATTTTAAAACCCAGTACGTAGCACAACTTCTCTATTTAGATGTGTTTTCCCACCGATTCTCTTCCTTTATTTTCTCTTGGAATTTCTTCCTCTATTCCTATATTATCTACTGACATCATGTATGGGTATGGGTAATGTCTCATAAATTCTTTTTGTCTCCTTCCCTTCTTTACCAAGTTCTTTCAAAACTCTCCTCATCTTCTCCCACCTCTTGCCTATCCCAAGCAGATTTCATCTGCCATGTTGTCCCGTCCTTGGACTCTTCAGTACTTCTAAATTCACATACAATAGCAATATGGCCCTAGGTATCACAAAAGTGAGGTGCTGGACAAAATCACTAAATGCTTCTACTGTATGAGAGAAAATGGAAGAAAATCTGCAAACAGAAAACGTCTGATGAAAGGAGCAGAAGTTGAGTACAGTGTCATTCAGTCAGAGAGTGGTGGTTTGCATAGCGTGAGGGCTCCATAGCATGCTGGGGTGGGAAAGGCAGACAGCTGCTCATGATGGTATCATGCATCCCAAAGCCCCTGGGCATTTTCAGGCCATGTTTTATATCCATCTTCTTGTTAGATACTGAAATAACCTCTTCTGTGACATTCGCTGAACTTGAGGAATTTTCTCACAGATTTAAACCTTCACTGATCCATAGGGAGCTGGTCAGTGCGTGGTATCTTTCTTTCACCTGCAATTTCATTCTTTGCTATCTAGATTCCTCTTCAGAAAATGTCTTTAAAATTAAATACATTCTAACATTTTAAAAAATTTTTGAGAGTGTGATAAGAATAAACATATGCCTCTGTATTTTCATTCTTGTGCCATACTATCTCCAAGCATCCATGATATCTAAATTAATATATTTGTTGCAGGGATAACTGCATTCTCCTTAAGTCCTAGAGGCATCGAACACATTTACAGGGGATGCCTTTCGGTTCCTGTAGAACCCTGCTGTTTTCATCTCTATTGAGGGCTGTGGCACTTCTCATGAGGATTTATTTCTGCAGAAACACAGGTGTTAATTCTCAGCAACTCTGCATGTCCAACCTGCTGTGAAAATTACAGCAACTCAGAGCTGTTCTAATTTATTCTACACTTCCCACAGCCTCTGAGGGAGCAGCTCTCCAGCGCTGTCCCATTTCTTCTACCTGTTTCATTCCCTGATGTCTCTTGAACATTACAAGGGACACAGAAGTCATAATGCTCATATCTACAAAAAGCAAATCCCTGAGTGCCACAACTACATCCTACTGTGATGATCCACTGCCACCAAAGCTTCTTAACCTAAGGATCTTGATTCAAAAGTTTCCTGAAGTAGCAGAGACTCAAATGCATTTTATTAATAGAAATAACTGTTCAAGTACTCATGAAATTGGGAATAAATGCTGTTGACCAATTTTAAAGGTATAAACTCCTTGCCTTTCTGACCAGTGTTTTAGTTATCCATGCAGACCTTTTTACATTTACCTGAATTGGACAGGAATTGGACAGGACTGTTATATACATTTCCTATTCTGCTAGCCTTGTACTGCAGTTTTGTAGCTAAACTTATGCTGTGTAAGTCTGTACCTTAAATAACACTAGAACATCACGAAGAATCCAGCTTCCCTTCCGAGGACCACAGGAAATTCTGAGGCCAAACACAAATTGCCCTGAAGTTCTTTGAAGCTCAGATGTACCCTAATTATTGATTAAAAGGACTTTTTCTCACTAAACTCTCCGAGTCTTGTGCCTACTTAGGTACAGTTTAATCCATAGGATTATTTGACTGGGAAGCCAACATATTGGGTGAGCAGAGCATTAGTTATCATACTTGCTGCAAGTCCATATATACCTGAAGCTTTTCAGCCATTCTGGATTAATGTTGTTGAAATTAGGAACTTATAGCTAAAACATATTGTTGAGAGCATTCTGATGAGCATATACCAATTCTGACTCTGCACTGATAGTTTCAACATCCACACCCTTCTCATTCCCCAGTCCTCTAAACTATCAGTCATCTTCCCTCTCTTAGTGCTCTCTTTCATCTTGTTTTCTTTCAAAATTCTCTCTTCCTTTTTCTTGTTTTTCTTAACGAACTCTATTGAAAATGAAATTCAATGAATGTGACATTTCTTACTGCCATGAAATATATCCTCATGACAGGCCACATTTCTTCCCAGTACTGTATCTAGCTTTTTAAAATAGATTAAAATAGATAGATAGATGGCTTGTGTTGGAAGGGGCCTTGAAGATCATCTGCTTCCAAATATAAGGCACAAACTATATTCCATTGACAGCAGAGTATAACACAACAAGACCTGACTTTTCAGTTGGCCTTTATGAAATATGGTTAATTGTTATTCATGATTAACAACATTAAAATTTCTAAAGCATCTCTTCTCACTAAGGTCTTTATAAAAAAATGGTCACTGAAGGTAGAGGAAGAACTCCTGATGATGTTAATGGTTCTTACGTTAGATCTGGGCACTGTGGTTGATATAGCCCAAAGTGAGAACTCAGTACTTGGGAAGGTTGTGCAAACTAAATCGAATCTTTTGAGGATGAGTCATCACTATACTCAACTCTGCTCAGTGACATTTCATAATAGTGTCACAGATTTCCCAAAGTAACCATTTATATCTTCATAAGAAGGCAAAGAAGCAAATACTGAATCAGCTTGTTGTGTTGTGAAGAGGGTAGAAATGTACATCTTTTACCACTGTGATTTTTTTTTTTATCTCCTTTCCATTTAGCACTCAGAGTTGGTGTTTTTGAAATAGAAAGCAGTTTTCTTAAGGGATAACAACACTGCAGGGCTTGGAATTATACAACTGAATAAGAATATTGAGAAGGCTGCATACATCACCCAGTCAAACACTTCCAAGTAACCATCATCGGTAATGGAGCACAGTCCCCCAGCCCATCTTGATGTGAATATGGCTCTCAGAAAGTATTGGCTTATGCAGCACTTGCTGTAAAAATCTTATTTATAGACATTTAATAGTTTCTCTGCCACAGTTGCTAATCCTGACTTCATTCTCATGCCTCACTAGGGCATTATTTGCTAATGGAAGAAGTACAGAAATACAAGGAAAAACAATCCATTAAGAAAAAGCCTGCTTGATTTCATCAGTTGGTATGCATTATTTTGTGGCTTTCCAAAGGATGATGTAAATCATCAAACCACAGTAGTCCAATATATCCTGCAAGTTCTGTGATTTCAGATGATCTGGTAGGTGCTAATGTCTCCCAAGGCCATGATCTGCCACTGGGACAGAGCTGGTGCTGACTCCCTGGTGTCAGCTTTGGAGTGAGGTGGAGATGATTTAGCTCTTTCTGGGTTTTGTGTTGGCCGCTGTGCACAGCATAAAAAAAAAAAAAAAAAAAACACTGAGAAAAAGAAGACCTGTGAAAGGCTGACAGATCTTTGTATAAGAGAGAATCCAAAAGTAAGATTTCAAAAATAATAGCAATACAGGAGAAAAGCATGAGTTGGATGGACACAGAGCAGAGAGAGGTTTAGTGACAAAGTCACAAGAACTCAAGGCCAGGCTGGATGTGGCTCTGGGCAGCCTGGTCTAGTAGTTGGCAGCCCTGCACATAGCAGGGAGGTTGAAACTACATGATCATTATGGTCCTTTTCAACCCAGGCCATTCTAGGATTCTATGAAAAATCCATGGTGAAGCTCAGCCTAACCAATTAACATGAGACTGCCACAATCACTGGATCACAGTAAATGCGTCAATGACTGTAAACAAATTTTAGGAATCTAAAAACAGAGATGACTGAGATGAAATACCTGCTCTAAAATGAAGGTACCCCTATATTCACACCTATGACTCAGAAGCCTGAAGGTGATCAGTAAAACATTGTAACATCAGGATACAAAAAAGACTCAATTAACAACTGAAGTAATTTTTCAAAACAACTAAATAGTCATCTCTGAAATAACTCTGAATTTCTGTGACTCATAACTCCACGCACAATTAGGGATGGAGGGCTGTAATCCTCCCCAAGCCAGTGAGGATGGGAGATTAACAATTCTTTAAAGCTATAGAGAGATCAGGTGCTCCCAAATAAATATGCTAAATCTCTGAGTCAGTTGCAATATAAGGAGTAATTTTTGGACATGAGAAATGACTCCTCAGAGCAGCTTATCTATAAGCATTTGCAAGAAGAGGGATGCGTTGGTTTTGGATTTCTTGTTCTTGTGTTGTGTTGGTTTTTTTTTTAATTTTACTTGGTTTTAAATTCAAGATGCAACAGTGACTCTATAATAATGATTATAACGCATTCAAATCTAGTGTCTTTTTCAGAGGAAAAGTCAAAAATATCACAGTATGTAACATTTGATTTTTTAAAAGTGGAGCTACGTAGAGATGAGGAAACAATGTAAAGCAAAAATGATTTTTTTTGTGATGTGGAGGCTGCTTTAAAACTCCACATTGGATGCTCATGTCCAAAAGATCCAAACATGGCAGTACAGATAAATGTCAGAAGAAAGGAGATGATTATGAAGGAAGTGCACTTACCAAAAAAAGGGATTTTCATGCATAGATGAGGAAACAAATAAACAAGAATATGACATTTTAAGTATAAAATGTGAATCCAAATATACACGCTAAATTATAAAGCACACTAATGGAAGACAAGAAAGACTGAGAAGTATCTACACCTACGACAAGAAGAAAGCTTGCAAGAAACTTTAGTGGGATCAAAAATCATCAAAGGCAAGTATATTGCACAAAGTTCGCTGCCTTTTTACATTAACATTCACATCAGAAGCCAGGAAATCTTCACACCAAAGTAATTCTAAGTGGGGAATGAGCTTGAAAGATATATCACAAAAAAAGAAGCATCAATGAAGATGTTTCAGAGAAAATTAATAGATCAAGTGCTCATAAATCAGGAGCTAGGATTTTTTTTTTAATCCAAAAGCTCCAAAGGAACTCTGATATGAAATATCACAATTAAGTTTGGTTTGAACAACAGTTTATCCATCAGCCCTGCTTCATAACAAAGGACTGAAAGATGACAGCTATGAGATTGGTCTTTAGGAAAGCCTTACAGGGGCCATTCTGTGAACTGCAAACCAGTAGACCTGACTTCACACCAAGAAAATGATCAAAGCTGTAATAAAAGGTGGAATTAGTAGACACAGGAATAAGTAAATTTTGAGATGTGTAAGCACTTATTATCCTTCTTGAAATGACTGTTGAGAAATCCATAAGTGCACAGCTTTCAGCTCACTTATCAGGCTTTGCTTGTGCCTGCTAAACATGATGGAGCCTCAAGCTCACAAACCCAGTAAGATTCTGAGTGATGGAAGAAAGGTGTTCACTCTGGTTTTAGAAGACAGCACATAAAGATTTCCAAAGTCTTTGAGCAACATTCTTGTCTCCACTCCACCAAAGTGAATGGGAGTGTTGATAGAAGCAGGACAAGGAGGAGAGCTTTTAAGCTTTACTGTTTTGCCAATGCATTTGCTGTGGCACATCTTTCTTCCTCTTGAACTGCTTCCATAGACTATTTATTTATTGTCCTTTTTGTCTTTATTTTAATGAGGTACTATTACTTGAATCCTATTTTTCAGTAGCTTATCACTCTTAGTGCCTCTGCAGGAGAGCAGGGCATACTGTGCCCTTTATAAATTAAGTATTAATTACATTATTAATTATTATTATGTTCAGTTCCCTGGAAGGTTTTATACAAAGACAGTTAAAATGCATATATTCTCTAAGGTATGTCTGTAGAGTGATTATGGACTTCATGCTTATGCAAAGCTATTGATTTTTCTCATGTAGTCTAGTCTATTATACCATGTTCTGTTTCAAATTGATGCTATTTTAGTATATTCTTTCTCTTTATGTCAAAGTTTTAAATAAAATTTTGCGGAAAGGGAAAAAAAAAGAGAGCTGCATATTTTCTCACACATAGGCAGAGATTTGTTTCCTGAAAAATGTGTTCCCTTGGGAAACAGAGAAGTTGTATTTAACCTTTGTTTTTGTTAGTTGCACTTTATTGCCATTTTGCTTCCATGCAAAGCAATGATGACATTAATGAACCTTGCAGGCAGCAAAAGGATTTCCACTCCTAGGTGAACTCATAAGAAACCTTGCAAGTATTTTTAAGCAAGGTCTACTCTGGTTGTCATTACCACCTCAACAACAGCCTTGGGCCATTGGGAGTTTACACTCTAATTTATTTCAGAGGCACTTGTGAACGCTTTGGGTTTTTTGTGTCCTCTACGATTTATTCAGTTTTCCATCAGAAGTAGAAGAGCAGCACCTGAGTGCTGGGGGTGAGTACTGTGAATACAGAGGTAATGTGGCACAGGTTATGGGGTCATCCTGTGCTCTCCCACCACACAGGGCTCTCAGGAGGAACCTCCAAACATTTCCTTCCAGTCAGTAACACTAAGATGGCAAATGCTTATGAAAACCTCAAAAGACAAAGAGCTGAAATGAGGGATGTGGAAATCCATAGTGAAGCAGTGGTGTAGACAGCTTGCCCTGGAGACCCTTCTCCAGGGGATTTCTCCAAAAGATTTCCAGCATGGCCACAGCTATGGAAGAGGCTCCCTGCTCCAGGGAGGGATTTCACCACATTATCCTCCCATGAGACTCAAGCAGTGTTCTGTTTCTCATTCTCCAGACCCTCAAATGAGAGCGGGGAATATCTATGGGGAAATTTTTCATTGTGAGTGAAGAAGCACTAGCACAGGCTGCACATAGCTGTGGATGCCCCATCCTTGGAGGCGTTCAAGGCTATGCTGGATGAGGCCCTGGGCAGCTGAGCTGGTGCTTGATCTAGCAGTTGGCAACCCTGCCCTTGGCAGGTGGGTTGGAACTATGTGGTCATTGCGGTCCCTTCCAATCCAAACCATTCTATGATTCTGTGATTCTATAGTGATCTTCATTAACGGATCAGTCTGGGAAACAATTCACATTCTCAGCAGTATCAGTAGTTTATCTAACTCCATCCAATCTCATTGTTGCTGTCATAGCATACATTTATCAACAATAATCAAAATAGTGCAGTGAAAACCTGGGGAGAGGGATGCTCCTATCTGTGGATTATAAATACTTTTTTAAAAGCCAGAGATTGTTGTATATTTCTCTAAAAATGTTCTTGATGACATTCAAGTGGAGAATTGTCTCTTCCTTATGCGAGAGCATGGATGTCATTCACTTCACTGACAAGTCATTCTCCACTCTAGAAGGAGAAATCCATGTTTGCACATCTGTACTTTAAAACATTTGATACTCATAAGCTTAGCCAAACAACTCCGGCCCCGTTTGTCAACTGGAGTCCTTGTGCAACACTCAAGGCATTTTGGAAGCTGTATTAAAACCTTCTGCTGCTTCTCCAGTAGCGTGTCTACTGGGCAAGTGACATTAAGGTGACAGACAAGACTGCTGTGGTAAATATTTGCTCTGTCATTTTATTTTTTCTACTCATTCTTTTTAAAAGGTATAGTACAACCTCTACTTGTGCAGTAACCACATTTGATTAAATCAGTCACTCGATTGTAAATCTCGTAACTAGTTACTTTCAATTATCTTCATGTATTTATGTACAAAATAATAAAATACCTTATGAGGAGCTGTGATGTGATGAGGACAGCATTGTCTGCTGAGCTGTCCGAGAGCACCTGGGCCAGTACTCTGTTCTGAACAGGTTCGGGCTCAGGATTTCAAAAATCTAGATTTTGTACAAAATCTCAGTGCTGGTACCAGAGATGCATATTCATGCCTTAAGACTATTGCTCTCTTGAATACAGAGAAATTAGTTCTCTTTGTCAAAGCCTGAACTCCCACTGAGACAATCCAAAAATGAGGGAAACAAGACTTCTTCCATCGTAACGAATGTGGTACATTGGGTAAGGAAGAGTAGCCCTACATAAAAGAATTAATGAGCACAGCCCAGCTGTCACCATGGAATTGGAAGTCCCAGGAGAGAGATGAGAAAACATTGCTGGAGAGCAACCAAGCCAATCGTGCTTTAGGTACTTGGCAGAACAAGTAACAACCCCAAAACACTAAGTGTCTACTGAATTCCTCCACCACCTTTATCTGGGGGTGGAGGAGATCATCCTCAGCTCCCAAAGCTCATCCCTGCTGCTCCTGAGCCCCTGTCCCTTGTCTTCCTCCTCTGCTCCTTCACTGCCTCTGCTGCCTTTCCAGGAGCGCCCGCAGCAAGCAGTAACAGCCGTAAGGCAGGGATGTATACGGGCTGAAACTTTAAGCTCTGTCCCTAAAATGAATTGGAAGCATCTGGCTGCGTTGCTGTCAGTGGGTAATGATGCAGCCCCGTCGCAAGCCCAGATGTGATTCTACATTCCTGCAGCTGTTCTGGTGGGACTTTCAACACCCGAAACATCTGCTACTGGGAATCAAAGGCAAGATACTTACACGATCTTTTAGGGCTGTTATTTTTGTTTGTTTGCAATTTTTTTTTTCCTTTGGAAAATACATTTTCTTTATATAACACCATTTTTAGTTTGTCCTGCAGTGACCGCTGCCCCAGCAAGAGGGGATTCCCCATGTAAAGTGGTGCTAGGTGTCTGTAGCGTGGGGCATGAAACTCAGAAGATTCAGAACACGTGCTGCTCTAATACCACACATGAGATTTATGGGCATTGACACAGCAGAACATTATGGTCTGTCATGTAAATATATATGTAGGGAGCTGCTAAAATGAAGTCATTACTGTCTTCTGCATAAATATGTATTTAGACCATCTAAATGATACAGAAATGCCCATCTATCAGGTAATTACATATTTAGATTGAGGGAAAAAAGGCTGTCTTGACATATTCTAGTTACATCCATTAAAAACATATCTGCAAAGGAAAAGAGATCAGAAGATCAGAAGATGATATTCCAACATTTAATAGACAATGAAGGAAAAATGAGATTGCTCATGAGAAAGCAGTCTCTGGGCTACAGGGAGGTGGTAAAGTTTGATAACACCCAAACTGATCTACTGAGTTTTGTAGGGGAAGAAATGCAGTCCAACTGGGGCCTCTAAAGACCAGAATTAATCTTGAAGTGAATGTTCATGATTGTACTGCTCAAAACCACTAGTAACAGATTTTCTAATGGAAATGCTGACTTTGCACTGTAACACAAGCAGTCAATACTATGATTTCTTATTTTCTGTTACCAGGGACTGTTAGTACACTGAAAAGAAATAGAGGACCTGGAAAATTTATACCAGATGCAGCATCATGCCATTTTTTCCCATGATGTTAATTACTCTTTGGTTCCCACTACATCACAACAGTGCATGCTCACCAACCTCCTGCATCTAAAAGGCATCCCTTGCCCTCCTGCAGTTAATCCTACACCTTTTAGTGGCTGCAGAGGATGCTTAGCCTCACCAGGTCCTCTACACGTTGGTCAACTCCAAATAACCACAAAAGTGATAATCATAGAACGGTTTTGGTTGAAAGGAACCTTGTAGATCATAGAGTTCCAACCCCTACTGCATGGGGCAGGGCTGCCACCCAGCAGCTCAGCTGCCCAGGGCCCCATCCAACCTGGCCTTGAACACCTCTAGGGATGGGGCACCCACAGCTTCTCTGGGCAGCCGTGCCACTGCCTCACCATCCTCTGACTAAAGATTTTTTTTTCTAACTTCCCTTCAAATATCCCTTCTTTTAGTCTAAAGCCATTCCCCCTCATCCTAATAATTGTGCCTCTCATCCCTGTTATAGTCTGGACATGGGTAGTCAGGAGACCACAGTGATGGTCATAGGGCTGCAGGGAAAGTCCACCTGTGAAGGGCTGACAGGAGAGGAGGCTCCCCACCGAGAGCAGAAAAGGCTAGAGAAGGTGGTAGGAAAAACTGGGGACACCAAGTAGAAGAGGAGGGGTGGTAAGAGAACGGGGAAGAAAAGGCAGGGAATGAAGAGACAGGAAAGGTGAGTGAGAAGAGGAAGGAAAGCAGCCTGGCAAAATTGCTGCCCTGGAAGCATTGCCTTATTCATGCAATGAATGACCAGGCTGCCTGAAGAAAAACTGCCTCCAGATAGCATAAGGGCTCCTGGAGCAAACTAGGCATCCCTAAATTATCCACCCCAACACAGGAGAGCTGGGAGGTAATGGAGCTGGAAGGAATAGGGTAGCAGAGGCAAAGGTACATCAGAGACAAAGCAGAAATATTCTCTTCTTATACAGGTTGGGAGGAAGCCCCAGTTTAGCTTTCCTGTGTTTTCTTTGGCTTGTTTTCAAGTAAGGCACCCTGGGTTGCATGCTTTGTCTCAGGCAAAGAAAACCAAGCAAAGCAAGCCCAGCTCCTTCCTTCAGTGTCTCAGTCAGCAGTAATTTATATCGCTGTTCCTCCTTAATAAAATCCATCGTGCACTCCAAAAGAGTAACTAGGACACTTAGTTTTTATTCCACATGCATCTCATTTGTCTTCAGCAGGTTCTTCCATAATCTCATCATTATTGCAATCACCCTCTGAGGACAGCTGACTTGCATTAATCAGCTAGGCCTCTCATCCCTCACTAGATTCTTTACAGTTTTACTGTTCCCTTGGGCATCCTAACTTTACTTGAAAAATTAATAAACCTCCCCTCTCTTATCTTACCTTATTAATGTCTGTCTTTGTAACCCATTATCCCTGTATCTCTTCGGTGACCATTTGAGGATGTGGTTCCCACCAAAGGATTGTGCCCTGGTGAGACAGCACACAGGAGTGCCCTACATAATTGGAAAAGAAAAAGAAAAAAAGAAAAAAAAAGAGGGTGGGAGAGACAGAGAGAAAAAGACCATAAAGACTTTAAAGTCCAACATCATTGTTTACAAGATTGGTTGACAGAATGAAAATATGGGAGCTGTTAAGAATCCAAGGAAGGCTATTAAGACTCATTCAATAGTTCCTCTTTACTTGCAAGCAGCCCCTTGCCCTGCTGCTTCCCACACGCATCCCCTCTCCCACCCATCCCTCACCCTCCTCTTTCCTCTCCTGCGCCCTGTGAAATCCAATGGGTTAATTTTGGTTGTTTTAAAATCCTGGTACATTAATCACTTGTGTTTGCACATGCTTTATGTGGGTTGTTGGTCATGGTCTGTAGTTATACTGGCTGTCTCCCTTGCTTACTTAAAAGTACATTCCAATTGAAAATAAAGATTTTGCAGGTTTGCTCATTTCACACAGTGATAGCAGCTGGTAAGTGTCTTTTGCAATTCATCAGAGGCCTCCCAGACCACCTGCTCTTGGCATCCTGCAAACAGCTGGCTCTGTGTAAGTACCATAAGCTATTATCTTACTCAATAAATAATGAAATAAAGAAAGAAAGCAGGACAAAACCACGTCTCTGTAGATAACACACATTCATGACCAGCAACCTCCCCTATTTTGGAGAAGGAGAAAGTCAAGTTAAGATCCTTTGCTGGATTTAGCAGTACCTTATAAAAGAAAATTGAGATAAGTCAACATCAACATATAAGGCTCTGTATTTTCTTTCTTTCTTTCTTTCTTTTTGAAACCTGCTCTATTTCTGAAAAGACCACAGGGAGCTTTTATGAAACTTCAGCTAATGTTACCAGATGTCCCACTATTGAGAGGTGAATCTCGGTCTTTGAAGGACTGCCCCACTTAACTTTTTTTGAGATGAGCACTCATCCTCTCTTCCTGGCCCCAAGAGCAGACCCAGGTCACTTCCTCCTCCCTGCTGCTCTGCTCTCTCCTCCATTTCAGGGGGAGCTGCTGGTGGCCCAGGGCAGGAGGTGGGCAGGCAGAGCTGGGGCGGGGAGTGCAACCTCAGGGCACAGATGGGATTTCAGGGGTGGGAAGGAGGAAGAGAGTGAAAGGGTGAGTGGTGCTACACTGTCCTTCCTGATGAGGAGTGAAGACTTGTGATAGAAAAGTGCTGCATTCTGGGCACAAAGCTTGTATCTTTTCAGGATAATTAATTTTTAATCTATGAATTTTGCAAGGGGCCACAGGAAAAGGCAATAAATAAATTTCATCTGCAATCTGTTGCATGAAGGATTTACATCAGAAGAACTTAAATTTAGGGAGGGCCTGATCGATTTTTCTTTTAATGTCCTGTTTGATATTTGCCATGACAGCACAAGGGATGGCAGTCAGAGGTCCAGCTGTCCCCGCTGTGCAGAACACTGGGATGTTCGTTGTGTGCTGGGGTTGGCAGACACCACCACTCTCTCCCGCAGAGGAAAGCCACGTTGGGCAGGCAGAATCGTTCCTTTAATGGCAGGGCTCTTGTAGCAGAGTACTAATGACAATGAGAAAGGATGCCTGACCCCAGCTCCTGTTACTGTGAGTGAGGACTGGGAGAAGAGTGTTTAAAAGTGGGCTTTTAACATCCCGTAAAAGAAAAGGGAAGAACTTGTGATGTTTTTCAGAATGACCATTTTCTCCCTATTGCCTCGCAACTGCTGGAGGGGATTTGCTACTGAAAGTGCAGACCTGGGGTATCACTCCCTCTTTGTAACTCAGATGGAGGTTGGCTGGGGAAGGGGTGAAGGGAAGAAAGCGTCCTTTGATCTTGTCCGTGCTGGGAGCATAGCTAAGCTGGCACCTCGCATTGTAGGCTGCTCCTGTCACTGCTCAGCGCAAGGTAATGACTCTCTGATATGGTGTGTGAGCAGAAGGGGAGGGAGGCAGGGACTGTGCCTCACAGAGGCGTCTCTGATGGGCCTCTTAAAGTCCTGTGATTGACAGGGCCGTGCCAGGCACTTCTAATGAAGCATTTAAATGCCTAGGAAAGTACAGCAACTTTACTGTGCCGTTTCCACCTTCCTGCCCTTTCTGGTCTCTCTCCTTCCTTTGTTTTTTTCCTGCTTTAATATCCAAGAGCAATACATTCCGGAGATTAACCCACACATAAACATGAGATGCAAACAAACATGCCCAGTACTTCCTTCTCCTTTTGGGGAACCACAGAATAAATTGATAAGAACCCCCTATGCAAACATCTCCAGTGGCTGAGGCACTGGCACAACTGCCCAGAGAAGCTGTGTGTGCCCCATTCCTGGAGGCACTCAAGACCTGGTTGGATGGGACCCTGGGCAGCTGCATGGGTGGCAGCCCTGCCCATGGCACGGAGACTGGGTGGGCTTTAAGGTCCCTTCCAACCCAAGGCATTCTGTGGTTCTGTTCCTCCTGATGATGCTTTCCAGGACTGTCTTCCAAACCTGCAATATGACAGAGCATAGCACAGAGCTGTTGTTCTCTCAGAAGCAGAGCAGCCTGTGCTGGGGGTAATGCATTTCTAAGCCAGTGTATGCAGCTCAGCTGCAGGCTCCCCCCTCCAGTGATGAAGGTGACAGCTGATGGGGCAAGAGGCTGGGTCATATAGGGGGGAACTGCCATTTTTCTGATTGTTTCTGATAAAAAGGAGCAATGGGCTTTGATAAGCATCAGAGCATTCTGGCTGCTCTCATGACTCCCATGGGGTCTCAGGAGAAAAACAGCAGAATGAGTAGCAGCATCTCTATGAGCATCAATAGGATCTACAGAGCGTGGAGAGAAAGCTCTACATCAGTCTCAGATACTGATCTGTGATTTCTCTCCTCTAGCATTTTTATACTATTGCCATTAAGGAGACAAATACCATCCTACTGAACGTTAAGGCAGTATTAGCAGTAGTTTCTCGTGCTTGCACTAAACTGAAGCCTGAAGCAAAACCTAAATGTTCCTCCATTCCAAACATCGGATTTTCTTTATGTCCTATATCTTGCAGCTTTTTCTCTTTTTGCCACTAAGCATTTTCTGAAACTTGTGGCTGGAAGCTACAGTTTTTATGATATTTTTAGTACGCTGCGTGGTTGTTTAAAGTGCACCTTATAAAACTTCAGTCCTCAGCCAGCTCTCTATAAACTGGTTCTGGTTTACATCAACAGGCTTCAAATTTTCCTTGCCATTCCTCACCCTCCCCTTTTAATAATGAGGTAATCTGCAGCAACAATTTCTCTTGCACGTGCTGATGCAGCCTTCTCAGAATTCAAGACAGGAGGCTTTTACCTTATTTCATTATTTCACCAAGGCTAGAATCCTCCAGATACTATTTTCGCTTTTAAGAGCAGCCTGGGCAAACACTGAAGATGGAATTAAGAATTTTGCTCTTGACAGAAAGAAGCTTGAATAAAATGGATGTGGGACACAGCATAACCACGCCAGGAGCATAGCAAAATTAGCTAGCAAAAAAAATAAAAAAGAAAGCAGTTCATTATGATCATAGGCCTGCTCTATCTCCACTCGGGCTCCAAATGTCCTGAACCACGTGGGCAGCTGGGATCTCATTTCTCTTCTGGCCAAATCTGTACTCTAATGAGTCTGTAGATATCAGTGTTGAGGAGTTTGGCTTTGCAGCCAGCAGCTTGTGTTTTTCTATAAAAAGCAATGATGGGCAAAGCTCAGAGTGTAGGAGATTTGGTTCGCATCCATCCTCCAAAAGCAAGGATACTTCTCTGAGAGTTAACTACCTGAAGCACATAGGTCTGTAAAGCAGGGTTAGAAACACTGTAATTTATCAGACAATACTGACTGCTTCTTTCCCATCAGGATAGAACAATACAAGTAATGCCTCTTGTATGACAGTGATATCTCTAATTAGTACATTACTGTATTTCTGTTAGATGCTGCCTAGCACTCCCAGCCAAGGCCAGAATACTACTGCAGGAGGCACACTGTGTGTAGAAACTTAATTCTCTGAAAAACATATCCATCACTGAATCTCTCTCATCACTTTTGCATTGATGTATCTCAGTGGGGTTTCTTCTCTGACTGGGGGCCACATACTTATAAAACCAAGGATGTGACAAAATGTTTTTATTTTCTCTGACTATCTCAGTTACTGTTAGGATTTTTTCCAGTGTTTTTCCATTAAGAGAATGGAGTACGAAACGCTCACTTCTGGAAGACCTTCTGAGTCTCTTCTGCATATTGTGTTCCACTTGAGCACTTCAGCACTTATCTCCCTTCCTCCAAGCCTCATCATGAACAAGACAACATGTTTTTCACGCTGCCTGCAACTGCTGTTGGAACTCCCATGCTTTAGTTAAAAACCAAAAGTAAATGGAGGATATGGAGTATCAATGGGAGGTAGCACTCAAGCTGATGGTGCAGCACTCTTAATTACACAATACTTTTATTGAGCAATTCAGTGGTAATTCTTACTGCTATTCCTCCTTAATAAGATCCATTGTGCACCATAAAATAGTAACTAGGACACAGTTTGTATTCCACATGCATCTCATATCTCTTTAGCAGGTTCTTCCATATCCATAATCTCATCATTATTACTATTACCCTCAGAAGACAGTTGACTTGCATTAATCAGACAGGCTGCCATTCCCTTGCCAGATTTTCTGCAGTTTTATTGTGCTTTTGGACATTTTAATTAACTTGAAAAATTAATTAAAAATCTTACCTTATTAATATCTCCTACCTTCCCCCTACCCTGTAATCTATTATCACTGTTTATCATCACTGACCACTCATTCCAGAATGGACTGGTGATGGGAGAACACATCGGAATGCTCAGGTAATGATAAAATCAAAGATTGATCCTGAAATATCTTAAATGTTCTGTTTGGTCTTTTATTTAAGGTATACGTGACTGTCAGAGAAGCAAATCCAAACTGCTACAGTTCATTAAAGCCCTTTCTAATTCCTCCACAATTGCAATTCAGCATTAAAGCTCAGGTGTTTCTTCTGTTCTTGTGTAGCTGGTTGGAGATTGGCAGAGAGTCAACTAAATGAAATGAAGGCCAACTCATTTAAAGGTGCCACGACACATCTCTGAAACTTGATGACCAATCATATTAGTAATGAAAGGAGAGGAGATGAGATAAAGAGTCCATGGAAATTACTCCTTATATATATGTATATACATATATAGAGAGAGAGTTATATAGGAGTTATATATATATAATTCATACTTATATATATATATATAACTCCTATATATATATATAGTTCTAGTTATATAGTTATATATAGGAGCAAAATATCCTTTCCAATGATACTTTTAACCAAGCTATAGAATAGTATACAAACTTAGTAAAGAACAGTTTCCTGAAAATGAAATTAATTAGTGTGTTTAAAAATTCTCAAGGAGCCACAACATTTTGTCCAAAAAAATGCATTGCTTTGAAGAAAGGCTATTCCTCATGCATTTTTGTCTTTTCTGTCAAGTTTCTCTTAATTGCTCAGCACTATTAATAGGACTAACTTGTGACTGCTTGAGCATGAGCAGTTTCACTGGAGCCAGGCAGACTAGCAGCAAAGAATGCACTGCATCGTAAGGGTGCACAGGGTTGTCCTCAACATTTCTATTTGAGGTTCCAGTTGGGATCTCACTTCTCTTCTGGTAGGTGCTGCTGCTATTCTGGCTCATGCTGCGTATGATGCCTGCACTGAAAGATTTGCAAACAAACCAACAAAAAATAACAAACACCCAAACGCAGGCTTTTGGTTCAATGTACCATTATTTTGAATTGTCTAATTTTAGCAGCCATCTAACAGTATGTCAGAGGAGATGCTACAGATCACCTTTAAAATTTACTTTTGGTCTTTTGTTAAGAAGTACTAAGGGTCTCTTGAGCCAGTTCCTAATGTTTCAGGAGCTCAAGTCCTCAGGCTGCTGAAATGATAGAATATCATCCCCTGCTAAGGGCTCATCTCCCTTTTCCCTGGGAAGGAGCAACTATAGTAAACCACGTAGGATTTTTATAGGGAAAATAAAGAGTGAGACCATGTCCTTCAAGAGATACTGCTTGTGCTGCTGACCATATTTTAGGAAGAAATGGGAGCTGCTGGAGATCTGGTGGGATTCAAGCTTTAGTTGACAGTAAGGAAAGCATGCTCTGTGGTTAAGAAACTTAGCTCAAGAAATCCCACCTATTTGCATCGTGTGCATACAAACAACATAGACATTGTCTGTCTCCGTCCCTCCTCTGTAATCATAGATAGGCAAGCAGATATTGCTCTGCTGCTCAATAGAGAAAACCAATAGCAGGAGAAAAATGAATTGATTATTGATCAACAAAAAGCACTCTGAGGTAAAGATGTGTATCCTATCACAGCCAGGAGAGAAACTTCTGAATTATTTAGTAACCTCAGACTTTTCAAAAGGAGAAGAAACTCATTGCCCAATTCCTTGGGACTTAGATGAAGTTGTGTGGGTAGGAGTATTAGATATTTATTCACCATGGACTTTGATAAATAATTTACCAGTTCAACTACGACTAATAAGACTGCTGAATGGTGAAATCTCTGCAGTAAGCAAATAGAAATGTTTCCTCTGTCAACTGCACAGGTGAGGTCCAAAACTCATCAAAAGAAATCCAGGCTGGATTTCACAAAAATTGGCCAGGTAACCAGAAGTCTTCATGGCAGTGGATGAAAGTATTTTGCTTCATAGTTAACTCTATGGGGTCTGTCTTAACTTCCTTACAGTAAATTAAGAGGTTTATTGATGTAAGCTGGACTACTGGGTCAGAGAGGCATTCTGTCCAACACAACAACACTTTCACATATAGATGCCTGTGAGAGGAAGTGTCTTGTTCTTATAACAAACAAGTGAAAAGATTACAAATCCTTGTGCTCAAAACTGAAGACAGAGTACTTTCACCTTTGCACACAGCAAGGAAGAGTTTTCTCCACTAATAGTGCAAAATGTACAGAAACAGAATTTATGCACATCCCTAAGTAGTTTATCTTTCTTATGCTTTTTAGATAGATGGCCAGAGGCCTTCTTTAAACCCTTTGTCTCACTCTTCTTTTGAATTAACTGCATTTAAGCTTTTCCAGTTGTATGCACACATCATCAAGCAATAGTGACATCAAGTGGTCTAGCATAGCTGATCGGTAGCCTCATTGTTTCCTCACTTATCTCAAGGGCAGGTATCGATTGTCATCAATCCTTTGTGTAAACAGATCTGAAATAAATCTAATATCAGACATTTATCCTGTTGAGGGTATTGCTCATCAGTTTGATTTAAGTTATGTTTATATATGAATGTAGTATGATTTATAAGAGACCTTCCAGCTCTTCACTATGTGGTAGTTTAAGAGTTCTCTATTGAAATATACCCATATAATCCTGACAGTGGAAAAATTAAGAGCCTTCTTCTCCATCTGATCTATAGCGCTAGTAGACCAATGTAGAAGGAAAAGAGTACTATTTATTGATTGTATATCTAGAGTGCCTAATATCCACCAGAAGAAATCAGGGTTCTGTTGCGTGAGGAGTTGCAAACATATGAGGAAAAATGTTCTCAGAACCAAAAGAACTTGTAGTCTCCCCAAGTGAGAAATGAAAAAGGTAGAAAAGGTCAGCAGATGGAAGAGCATGAGACAATGAAGAGACAAATGTAGTCCTGTCCTACCCACATCATAAGAAACAAGTAGGTATAAACTTCTTTTTTATGGTTACGCAAACCCTAAACATGTGAAGACCAGCATTGTTAGCTGATGGTGTCTGGTGAAGGAATGAACTGCCAGAAGAGGTCCAACAAATCCAAGGTATACTCATTCCCTGGGGCCACAGCCAAACTTTTCCTCACTGATCCCCACAATAGTAGGTCCACCTCTGCTTCTCAAAAGACTCCACCACACACATTTTCATCAAAATTACTGACTTTATGGGCTCTAGCAGTTTCAGTACATGCCTTCAGCCCCTGTAGAGAGAGGATCTTAGAGCGACCTACAGGTGAACATATGACAGGGTATAAACTGAAGATGTCAAAATGGAAAAATTAGAATAGATGCTTTTGAAAGGAAAATGTTTTCCTTCATATTCCTCCATCAGAATCTCAATGTGAGGGAACTGGATTTCCTGTTAGAGTGAAGCATTTGTGCTGGGCAGACCATGGATTTGTCCTATTTTTCTTTCCTCCTCTGTAGTATTTAAATAGCCAGATTTCCTTCCCCCAGTATTGAGAAGTCAGCTGGTGTACATAGTAGTGCCCACCCAGCTGAGTTCTCTCAAGCATTCCTGGGGCCTCAGGTCATCCAAGCAAAATGGTGTTGCCTCGTGGCACACAGCAACGTGCTGTGCACCTGACTCACATGGCACATGCACGGCAAATACCATGCAATGGTCCTACAGTGTGGGGCAAAGGGGCCTTTGGAGTTGGGAGGTCCGGGTTATGGGCTCCACTACTCCACGATGTAAGATAGCCCTGAAAATTGCTGAATACAGGTGCAAGAGAGATTACTTGTTCTTCGTTATTAGCTATTCACCATGTGTGCTCCAACATTCATTAGTCTCCTGTTTAACTAGAGTTATTCAAGTAAGGAGCGGAGACAATACCATATGACTTATGTGAACACTCACACACCGTGAATAATGAATAGTGAATAGCCAAAGCGAACCTCTCACTGGACTGAAAATGCTTTGTCCAAGCTGTTTAACAAATACTTAGGAATAATATTCCCACTGACAGAAATTAGATATTGCTGAGGAATGCACACACACACACACAAAGAAAAATCCCGCAACCCTAAACCCTCCCTGCCCTCAGTTTACAGAGTTTACTCATGGTGAGTAATCTCAGATGGCTCTATATTCCTGTAACTGTGCCTTAGACCCACAAGAGTGGGAATGTAGCTCTGTACAAGGGCTGCTCTGAAAGTAATGTCTTCTGTCTTACAGTGTTGGCCCACAGCATCAGAGATGGATGTTGGTGGTATGGCAGTAGAGGTTGAACCTTCCCATCAATATTCCAATTCCATTATATTTTGTTGCTGTGTGACTGACGACAGCAGAGGGGCAGTCTGACAGAATGGTGTCTGACATAGAAGTGCGTATTGAGCAAAGGTGTGGAATTGAACTCCTCCATGCAGAAAAAATGGCAGCCAGTGACATCCATTGACTCTTGACAGTGGATGTGAGCACAATAAGGTGGTGGGTGGTGTGTTTCAGCCGTGGCGACAGCAACATGAAAGACAAGCCTTGTTCTGGACAGCCATGCACAGCTGTCACACCATGAAATCAAGAGCGCCTTGATCAGCTCATCTATGCAAACCAGCTAATGATGGCGACCATGTGGAAAAATAGTGTTTGGTAGCAAAAAATTTGCTCTATCAAATACTATTGTGCTCCTTTGTATCTGTTGGAGTTTCTATAAAAATAAACAGGAAGCGTTACTTTCAGAGCAATCTACACACCACCCTTTTCATTGCTGCTGTTGTTACTGTTTTTTGTAGTTTTCTAGACATAGGAACACTGATATAATTTCCTCTGACAACAGTCAGTTAAGTGGAGGCACAGTGGAAAGTCAGGCGATGCTGCAGCAGCGCAGGAGCTCGTGCACCCTTTTGGGCTTCAGGGCAAGCAGAGAGCTGCTCAGGTAGAATGTGGGGGCTAAGCAAAATGAATAGAGATGCCCAGGCACAGACCCCAGGCACTGGGATCTGCCAGGGGCTGACACGTACTCTGCTTCCTCATGTCGGTTTGTCATGTTCTGTTGATTTCAGTATTCGAGCCAGAAATGAGATGTGGCAGGATCAGAACTGTGAGACAGATAGCAATACGATTACATGAGCTGGAAAATATCTTTTGCAAAGCAAAAAAGAATAAAAAATAAAAAATAAAGCTAGCCATATCTCCAGGCTATTATACTGATAACAAGTAGGCTGGACAGATAGGCATGGGCTATGCATGAATGGATTGTATAGCAGCTTGAAAACTGCTCCAAATGGCTTAGGGGAGCTGCTGGGAAGAAATTAATGTGTAAGACATTCAAAGTAATCAAAACTCTAACAGAGTCTGAAATGGCTCTGTCTTCTGCATTGTGTTCTGCCACAAAGGGCTATGAGCCTTGAAATAAATCACTGAGGCACAAGCTGGAAGTAAGAAGCTGTTGCTACAGCTTGAACCTAACCCGAAGTTTACCTCACTTCATCAGAAGGAGTGTTATAAGCCAGATTTTCACACCTTTGTGTCAAAGCATCATCCTCGGAAAATGTATGATCTGCATAAACATAAGAATCTGCAGCCTCAGAACACCAAAAAAAAATGGCCTCTAGCAATTAGGATCAACCTTTGTTCTTAGAGTTCAGATGCACCCCTTAGTCCACTTTATTTCTTATTTCTCCATTTTGTTCGTTGTTTTTTGGGGTTGTTTTTTGGTTTTTTGCACGGGAGCCATAGTTAGTGCTGCAGATAGCGGGGAAAATCCCAGGGTTGTGCTAAAAAAATTCCAGATGTAAAGCAAAATGGATTAATACACTTTTCTACAAAGTGGTAAAATGAAAACACATCTGATGGACTTCCACACAGCTTGCCTCAGGCAAAAAGCATTCCATTAAAATAAAAATACTTTTGGTTAGAGCAAATTAAATGTTCCCAAGGAGGAATAGTTTGGGGTCAAAGGTGAAGCCACTTTACTTGCACACATGTTTCCAATCTGTTTGACCTCTGTGATCAGCAAAGCTCAGATGTGCAAAGGGGAAGAATCTTAAAAGAGGTTGGGAAGAAAAAAAAAAGAAAAAGAAATGCAGGAGATCTGCATAGTGCAGCTGTAAACTCACTGTACTGAAGGAGAAGTTGTAAGGAGCTTCTCTGTGATCCTCTTCTAGGTGATAAAAGGCCTGGTGGATCCTGGCCATATTGCAGGGTAATGATTTTTCTCATCAGCTGTGACAGAAAGAACAACTCTTTGGCTGTTGCAGCAGGGATTCATCTGGCTGATGGTGAGCACACCTGAAAAGGCTCCAGGGAAGTGGATCAAAAGGAAGAAAAAGAGCAAGTGAAAGACTTTCTTGTTGCTGAACCACTGCCCTGTGTTGTGCATGCTCCCTTCTGAATGCGCTCAGGCTGCTCCCTGGCAAGTGGGCTTTTGGGACAGGATTGTGCCTAACAAGCCAGGAGCTGGAGATACTAGGTGGAGGACAGCACCCTGCCAATGTGCCGGGGGCAGACAGCTCCCACCATAAGCTTTACTATAGTCCAGATCCGTGAAAGAAAGGGAGGAAGTTGAGCAGGGCAGGGAAAGTAGGAGTGTGTGTTGCTTCCTTTCCTGTTCTCTCTAACAGATACCCTGAGTTAGGGCTCAAATATGCCCCAAAAAAAGCAAACAGACCCCAGCTAAAGGCTGCTCTGCAGCTTGCTCACTTCAGTATATACAGCCCAGGATACTACAGACCCTTTTCTTGCCAGCCCTGAGTACCTGCTAAGACTGCTTCTTTGCTATCCTAATGTTCCCCTGTGTGCGTGAGAGAGGGTCCCTGCAACAGGGACTGCTCCTTGCAGCCAAGTCTTAATCAGGTCAACAAGAATGGATTTTGCATCACATTGCAATAACAGGCTGGTTCACAAGCAGACCAGAGGCCCACAGATCCTTTGGACAAGCTAGCCTTAGCCAGGAGCCACATTTGGTCAGATTGCTGTTTTGAAGCCAGCCCATTTAGCTATGCAATATTTCACAACTCATCTGTTTGCTATGGGTTAACAAGTTCGCTGGCCCCTCTCCATCTATGACATCTGTGTTATTGCCTATGTCACTGCAGGAAAAAAAGGGAAGGTGCTTTAGATCTTTCCCAGGTTATTACTGCAGACAGATCCTTTCACAGTGCTGCAGCTGCAGGTTGGGACCCTGTGGGCTCACTACCACCTGCAGGCACCAGTGTGACCAGTACATCTGCTGTGCAGAGCCTTGGGCTCAGCTGGGACCTGGGACTGCTCTGTGCATCCATCTGGGCCCTGAAGATGTGGGTGGTGCTTCCACAGGGACTCTCAGAACTCTTTTATCTCTTCAGCTGCTTCAAAGCAGCAGATAACCACAAAAAGGAGAGAGTGGCTGAGCCTCTGCCAAGTCCTGACCAAGAAAAGCAGTGCAGTGTTTGTCACCAGTCCATCTTCTCACTGGTTCTGAAGTCCCAAAGCCAGCGCCTCAGCCAGAGTGAAGGAAAAGTGCCAAAATAAGTTCAACTCCATGATGCAGTTTAAAATCAGCTGAAAATGCGGGAGGTGGTGCTTGGAATGTGCACAACCACATAATGTGCTTCAGGTGCAAACAACCCCAAACTTCTGGCCGTACCTCATCCTGCTTTGGGCCAGGCCCAGCCTCACACCCCTGGGCTTTGGGAAAGAGGAGATCCTGAAACCAGGCTTGAATCTTTTGTAAGGACAGCGTTGTTTTTGTCTTAACTGATGGCAGCAGCACATCCAAAAGGGTATTCTGCACCCCTCCTGGAGTAACTGGAATCAGCAAGGCTGGTGTCTTTAGTAGCAGGTTGGACTGTGCCATGTGAGGAACAACAGGATTTACACTTGCCATCCGCAAAATGGATTACACGTTCCAACCATCTGTGGCTTCATAAATTATAACACAATGTCAACAGCGCACCTGTGAGGAGGTTTTGGAAAACGGAAGCAAAAAAAATCATTAGTGTGCAGTGCGGATGCTCTGGAGGTGCATTTGGCTGCTCTCTGCTCTGCTCTTCCCTTCCACATGGCCCTTTGTGTGCAGATTCTCACACACATTACCAAGAGTGCTAGGCAGTGTGCTGCCATCGCCCTTGCTAGATGTTGGCCTCATCCCCTCGATCCAGCACACCGATGGGATGGACTGAGCTGTGCTCCTCTGGGGCTCCTGAGCACAGTTCCATTCCTCTAGGCCAGGGGTCTGGGGGGCCAGGGTTTTGCATATGAGATTAAGGAGAGAAGATGCCGCTTCCCTTTCATCTGCCTGCACATTGCACCTCTGCAGCCCCTGTGTTGTATTCAGTGTGCAGTGTGACTCATCTGCAAGCACAAATTACCTTGCTAAAGTATTCTTAGGAGAAATAATTAGCCACAAGCACCTCCTCTCCAGCCTCCTGTATGTGCCTCGGGGGAGTGGGGCGCTTGACATAAATCATTTAGTCCCGAGCCCTAGCACACACCTTTCCCAAAGGACCCCGTAATTGGCAAAGTAGTTGCCAACTGGGTTTAAAGTGATTTGAAATTGTTTTCCATACAGCCTTGCTGATAGCAAAAGGTTTCCCCCTCTCCTCAAGCATGAGTTACAGTAACATGATTGAATGTAACCCGTTATTCAGCTCAAGCTGTGATTCTGATACAGTATAGACAATATAAATTCCCCAGAGCTCCGTGAGGCCACCTCAATGGTCCATTTAAGTCCAATTCAATTAGGCTCACTATAGTTCTTAGGATTTCTTAGGTATGTTTGCAGCAGCCTTGGGGTTTGAATGTGAGAACAGTATTCATCTAGGAGTTTTAAATTAGGTCTCAGGTGTCATCATTCTAAATGAATTATTACAGTGGTGTGTTCATGCCATTACAGGTAAGGTTATGTTAGCATCTCCACTCAGCCATATTAATGTACTTAGGGCTGCAGCTTGGTATGTAAGGTCCTCTCCTTACAGTGACTTTTTTAACCCACTTTTAAAAATAATCGGACTGCCAGGCACTAAGCTGTATTTAAAATTCATGTAAATAAGTTGTTTACATTCATCTTCCAACTGATTGTCTGCAGCATGGTTCAGGAGACACTGCTATGCCCACAGCACAGCTAACTGCTGCCCTCAGCAGTAAAGTGGAGAGGGTCCCTTGCCCTTCCAGCTCACTTGGCACATTGGTGGGCAGTCAGGACCACCGTGATGTGAAGGGAAAAATAGCAGGGATACAAGTGCTAGCTGCTGTATTCCTCATGCCTTGGCTTTGGTGGTTTGATTCTGAGGTCATTCTGGTTTTGTTCTGTTTCCCTATCTGCAGCTGGTGGGGAGGGAAACATAAAGACGATGTTTCATTTGGCTTTGCCCAGCTTTTCTGCATTTGTGTCTGAATTGGATCTCCCTGGTATTTAACACATCTATCACTGCTTTCAGGAATGAGCATGGTGGGAGAGAAGGACTCCAGAAGCCCAAATGGTTTCCTCTATGTTTTGTGTCTGCACCATTTGGCTCCCCTAACGTGGCAATGTAAATGCTATGTATTCAGATGAAGCTTATTTCAAAGAAACAAGGAAGAAGAAGAGAAGAAGATGTATAATTTTTGGAAGGTAACTCTGGAAGCTTAATTGACTTTTGGTTTGAATCCCAAGACTGCTGTTTAAAGGACAAGATAACATGTCTTTATTGCCCTAAATGGTGAAATTCTTTTCTTTATTTTACTCTGGTCCCATCTAGTGGCTCAAGCAGAAAGTGAGATGCCCTTGGTCCACCACTGGAAAAGCCACAGATCTTCTTGGACTAAATAGACAAAGGGCAGGGTGCATTTCACAAGTAGGGAGCTGAGGAACAAAGCAATCAGGTGGCCTTTATATAGTTACACAGGCTCTGGGTCTCCTGAGAGCTATATGGTACTTTCTAGAAAAACATCCTAACCTTCATAGCCTCTATCTCCTCCTATTGCTTTTATCCTTGAAATTTCACTTAGTTTCTCTCCTTTCAAATTTGCTATGTCCTGAAAATATGCTCCTGGGAGAAACATGCCAATATTTTGTTCGTGTAATGTAGGGGAATAGTCAGAAGAAAAGACTCAAAATCTCTTTCCTCCACTCTCTGTCATATCTTTGCTAGGGTAGACTGTAGCCCTAAGATCTTTCCAAGATCAAATAAATGCCTCCAGGAAGAAAAGATCAAAGGAGAAAAAAAGCTTAAGAAGTCACTACTCTGGGTATTTCCTTGTATTAGAGTGGCCCATCATGCTTCAAGCAGTCTCTTGGGTTACAAAAATTTAGGGGTGAAGCATACTTTTCCAGAGGAACAGGTACTCAGGTGAGGGAGGGCATCTGTCAGGCACACCTCACAGGCAAGAGGAAAACCTGCACACTCACATTTCCCTTCTAACCTTACCTATCTCACACCTTACCGGAGTTAGCACCAATTATTTTGAAGTGTCAACAAGGCTTGTAGGCAGCCCAGCCAGACACCTGGGGAGCCACACACTTCCAGGCACCTCACTGCCTCTTTTGTTTGCCACAGACACTGTGCCATTTTGGCTGAGCACGGAAACAAAGGGCCTAGGAAGGATGTGGTTCCTCCAGAAATGAAACATACAGTGAAATGGCTCCATCATTTCTAGACCTGAGCTGGGATGTCCCATTATGCCATGTGAGCTTTTCCGTGGGATTAGCGCTAACTGGTGGATGCCTGCCCTGTGCAAAGAGCACCAAAATGTGTTAGGTGAGTTCCTACGTGCTAGATGCTTTCCAGACTTTCCTCAGTATCTGCTTCTAGCAATGGAATTTTAGCAACTCATTTTCTTCTGGCAGCTTCACTTTTTTGATCTTATATTTGTTTCTTCTACTCCTCCATGGCCTCTTTCCTCACTCCTTCCAACAGTGCTACTATTAAAGTACCACCAAGGTCACTTTTCAGTGTGACTCATGAGAATGTCTCTTGTTCACAGAAACCTCAAGGGAATTTGATCCAAATGATTTAAAGTTAGTCACATATTTAGAAATCTTGTTGGATCAAGATTCCAGGGGGAAAAAAGAACGTGTTAAAAGAAAGGATGGATATCTCTTGAGGATATACTTGCTTTGAAACATTTTACCATTCTCATCAGATGTTTTTTCCTTAGGTAATGGAAAAATACCATGTTCGAGTCTTACATAATGCATTTGTATTTTCTTACCATTTCAGTATTTCCTTTTCCCTGAACATTTTTTGGAAGTTTTTGCATCAACAGGATGCCGAGGTTTTAGATGGAAAACAACAGATGCCCCTTTATGCATTGAGAATAGTATAAAATTTTGAATGAGAAGACAAATTTTGACATCTCTGCAGAGTTAATCTAAAGACAGATTGGTTACTGAGTGGAAAAAGCCTTACCTAAAGCATCGAAGCATGACAGCTCTGTGTTGGACCCTCAGATCCAGAAACTGATTCCCATTGCAGGCTATGTGCCAGACAACTGAGAGCCCTCTAAGCTAGTCCTCAGCCCAAACACATCTCTACAATGAACACTTTGATTCCCTTCAGTCCTGCAACAGAGCTAATTTAATCACAGTGTTGATTAGGAGCAGAATCTAACGCAAACACACAGTACTGACACCTATAAATATGACATCCATAGCATCCATATGGACTCTTTGCACGTAACTAGGATG
Organism: Pavo muticus; assembly: GCA_016647715.1. Classification (NCBI taxonomy): domain Eukaryota; kingdom Metazoa; phylum Chordata; class Aves; order Galliformes; family Phasianidae; genus Pavo; species Pavo muticus. The sequence continues at coordinate 3,133,229 of JACDJE010000157.1, forward strand.
CTCAGAGCTAGTTCGTGCAGCAGATTGCAGAGGATGTAAAAGTACGACGCTCTCCTGTACCACTGCCATCGCATTGCCTGCGTGGAGTTAGCTTGTCAGGTTGCTTTCTGCGGAACAACAGTGACATCCAGTGGCCACAGGGACTCTTCGGAGCGGCTTGGTTCGTGCCGCAGGCATCACTCAGTGCTGTTACGCCTTTGTTATGTGAAAAATGAGCTGCAAAGTATTAAAGGCTGGTAAGGCACTACTGGAAACGCAGGTCCGTTTTCAGCAGCAAAACTGTGCATTACACAAGGTGAGCAAAGAGAGGAAGTTCAGCCCATGGAGCTGGGGAGACAAAACTCAAATAACACATATAAATATTTTGGTGAGCAGGGAGAGGGTGTTTCTGGAAGGGTAAAGTCAGCTCCATGCCTCTGATCACTAAGCCTCAAAACAAAAAATTTGATGAGGTGTAGCCCTAAGATAGAAAGACTGGTGTGGGGTTATTTTTGCTTCTCCTTTTTTCCAACCTTATGACTGCAGTAGTAAATCTTCCATCCACAGCCAAGGGACTTTAAAAAAAAAAAAACAAACATACAAAGAGAGAAAGAGAGAAAGAGAAAGAGAGAAAGAGAGAGACAGAGAGAAAGGAAGAAAGGAAGAAAGAAAAGCTGTGATTTTCCTGATATCTGCTCATTGCTAGGACTCTGGCTCCAAATCAGTGAGTAACAGAAAACAGGCAAAATCAATGAGTCAGTGACGCTGCAATCTCCCCAACTTTTTTTCCCAGCAGCTCAACTTTATTGTAAGTGATGACAAGAGCTACCCTTACAAAACTGACCCGAGGCTAAGTCTGCACTGAAAACCTCTATCTGTGGAACCACGTTGGTTTAAGCAGCGACACTTTTATTCCTGTTTTTTATTCCTGGTAAATCCCCAGAGCAGGATTAGCTGTACTAGCAAAAGCTCATGCAAGGGAGTGATGGGAAGCAAGTTAACAGGCAGCAGCCTCCACACACAGGGAGTGCCTGGGGCAGCCCCAGCTCACCCGCAGTGTCCTCTCCTCCTCCTCCTCGTCTTCCTCCCATAAAGCTGAGGAGGAGGCAACTAGCATGCTGCCTACAAGCTGTGCCTGTGCTGGAGGATTCTGTAGCTGTGACAGCTCAGCTCTCTTGCAACAAAGCCACCATCATCCTGGCTTGTATGAGCCTCCTCTACAGAAACACTGCAGCATTCCTAATACATCAATTTACCAGAAAGAAGCAACTGCAGTAAATAGTACTGATTACAAGTGTTTCAAGGCTATTTACTGCATCTGCAATACCAAATTTTCATCTTGTAAGACCTCTAACAATGAAAATACTCATCAGGTGGAAAGATGACATTATAATGCAGGCAGAAGGGCTCCATGTATCTGAGTACCTGAGCTTGTGCATTAAAGATCAAAGAATGCAATAACTACTCAAGAAACCACTTCCCAATGTCATCATCCTTGGCTGCACAGTAGATATCATAGCTCAAACTTATAAATAAGTTACATGAATGCTGAGAGAGGAATCCATGACCCATGAATCTTGAGAAGTGGCTTCTTGGTTCCCGAGAGGGAAGAAAAACAGGTAATTAATTAAGGTAACCAGTAACTTTATTTTGAGATTTCCTAGTAGCTCTAGGGACACCCAGGGCTGTCAGTGAATTGGAAGAAAATCAATAACTAATTGAGAAATAAACATTTGCTGTTCCAGGTCATCCCCTGCAACATCAAGCCATGAAAGGGGAGCTCTGCTCTCATAAGACAGCCATCACTGGAGCTGTCTGAAGACATTGGCAGATTGTCAATGTGGCCTCTTCCTCTTGCCACACAGTAGATCTGAGGGAAAGGTGGGACCACCTGGGACCACCCACTAGAGCAGAATGTCATAATCTGGCTCCAAATCAGTCTGTGAGCTCCTCACAACATTGCCTGAGATGTTTCCCTTTGCCTTTCCCTTGCTCCAGCCCTGCTCATGCCTCCCAAGAATTGCTTCATTTCTAGCAATCCTGGTGGTGGATTCCTCACTGTCAGTGAAGATCTCGGGGATGCCAAGGGACACCTGAGCAGGGCTGGATCTATTCTGGATAAGATGGCACCCATAGCTGGCTGATAGCAGAGGAAAGGTCATGTGGGCCCATGTAAACATAATGAGGTTCAACAAAGCCAATTGAAAGGTGTTACACTTAGGCCAGGGCAGTCCCAGGTGTGTACAGACTGGGAAAATAACACCTTGAGAGTAGCCCCACCAAGAAACCACATGAGCCAGTATTGTGCGCTTGTAGCCCAGAAGACCAACAGTATGCTGAGCTGCATCAAAAGAGGGGCGGCCAGCAGGGTGATGGAGAGGATTGTCTCCCTCTACTCTGCCCTTGTAAGGCCCAATCTGGAGTACTGTGTCCAAACCTGGAGCACTCAGCACAGGAAAGACATGGAGCTGCTGGAGTGGGTTCAGAGAAGGGCCATGAAGATGATCAAAGGCCTGGAGTACCTCTGCTACGAAAACAGGCTGAGAGAGCTAAGTTCAGTTTGGAGAAGAGAAGGCTCCAGGGAGACCTCATTGCGGCCTTCCAGTATTTAAAAGGAAGCTTTCAAGCAGGAAGGAAATCAACTGCTTACATGAGTAGATAGTGATAGGACAAGGGGAAGTGGTTTTAAACTAAAGGAGGGGTGATTTCAATTAGACATCAGGGGGAAGTTTTTCACCAAAAGGGTGGTGAGATGCTGGCACAGGCTGCCCAGAGAAGCTGTGGATGCCCAGTCCCTGGAGGTGTACAAGGTTGGGTCCCTGGGCAGCCTAATGTAGTGCTTGATCTCACAGTTGGCAACCCTGCCAGCTGCAGAGGGCTTGGAAATATCTGGTTTTTGAAATCCCTTCCAACCCAAGACATTCTGCAATTCCATGAAAGCCTGCAAGATATCACTCATGAGGGCCCAGCCCGCAGCACAGCAGACAGGCTCCAAGCAAGACCAGGCCACACTGCGCAGGAGGAGGCAGTGAGGTTAGGCTGGGCCACAGAAACACAGATGATAATTGGCAGCTCCATGTTGGCAGGAGGAACCTCCCAGCATGTCCTTCCAACATGAGGGAAGTGCCACAGGGTTCTCCAACCACCTCACTTCAGCCTTGCCTGCCTGCTCACGTGTGGTAGCTGCCACAGCACCTCCTGCCAGGTGCTGACAAAGGAGCCCACCTGGCACCACACAGATACTGCCTCCCAAACAAAAGGCCTCCAGGAGAGATGTGCAGAGTGCCAGGAGATTTTTAGGAAACAAACTCTCCTGGGAAACAAAAGGGAAAAAAACGTAGGCAGTAAGAGCAAAAAGGATAGGAGATGGGAAAAGGTGGGGAGGAAAGCTTGCTGTGATGAAATACAGCTGGGGAAACAAAGATGCAGGAGGAGCCAGGCTGGTGTGATGGATCATAGTGCCATGCTGGCTTTTGTCCTCACTTCTGATTTCGTCCTGCACTGATGCTGCTTATTATCCTGAGCACTAAAACTGGGGCCAAGGTAGGATTTTATTAAAGCCCCCATAAAATCCCTTCTTTCTTGCCCTTCATGGACACAGTCTTACTGACTCTTGGTATATCTAGCCCAGCAATTCTTCACATGCTCATGACATCCCACTGGGGTTTGAGTAGAAAGCTTGAGCAATGTTGCTGGTACAATAACTTGCAGTTTTTATATAGAGAATCATGGAATCATTAAGGCTGGAAAAGACTACTAAGATCCTCTAGTCCAACTGTCAACTCATGCCTGTGACAGCTCTAAGCCATATCCCTCAGTGCCACATCTCCATGTTTCTTGAACACCTCCAGGGACAGTGACTTCACCACCACCCTGGGGCAGCCTGTTCCAATACCTCACCACGTTTTCAGAGAATAAACTTTTTCTAGCATCCAACCTGTACTTTCCCTGGTGCAACTTAAGGCCATTCATTACCTTTTGTCCTGTCACTGTTACCTGGAAGAAGAGGCTGACCCCATCTTGGTCTGATTACAAGTTGAAGATATGGCTGAAGCTATGGTTCTCTCCCTTACTCTCTGCAGCCAGCAGAAAACTGCAAATCTGCTGACTTCTATCCTGCTTTGTCTTTCACTTCTTAATCATGTCAAGCTCTTCAGTCACAAATACTGCATTCTAGACGGAGGTCTGACTTTCAGCAAATTGTTTGTTAACTTGTAAAATAGCATGTTTAACTTGCAAAACATCCAAGGAGCTGTCATAAACCTTCTTCCAGAAGGACGGCCAGTAGGTAGGAGGAAGGACCTAGCATGCAGCAGAATTTTACCTGTGCCGTTATCCATCCTTTCTTCTCAATACTTTCAGTTTCCTTTTGAGTGCTGAGGGCTTTCCCCCTGCTTTCACTGTCAGCCTGGTTATCACTGCAACTATAAACAGAGGCACTGCTCTGCAATACATCTTAATTTTTCACTTCTTTGTTTTGCAGAGGCACAGACCCTCTCGCTCACCTGGTGAGCTGAGTCATCTGACATTACAATTGCACTTTCCCAGAGGCCAATAGGCTTCAGCTACTAAACCATCATCATCCAGCCACCCCCTATGGGCATACTATGTTAATTTATACCCACCATCAAGCATCTGTGATACCATTTGTGCTGCAGATACTGTGGAGGGAATTGATGGTTATTCAGATCTGGTGTTAACTGAGGAAAAACTGATTTATTTCCACACCGAGTGGAGCAGTTACTAAAACCAGTGTGGATGAACACTCCTTTTCCAATCTGCCTTGGCTGCATGCTAATAGTTTGGAGTCTAGATGACTCATTCATTGGAGAAACTTTGCTCTCTGAATTATTCACTTATTCAGCCTACTAAGCCAGATAATAGGAGATGGCAGAACCTTTCCTCATCTCTCAGAGGGTGTATTAATATCTTTTAAACATTCATACTCTGCCCAAATGTATATATTTCAAGACATATTTTTGTCTGAGTTCTTTATCTTTAGTTGGGTTGATACTCCTTTGTTCTAACTTTACTTCTATCATGAAGGTTTGGCTGGGAATAGAGCCATACTTCTGTGTGAAGAAGATAGGAAATTTATTCCCTGTGCTGGAGAAAATCCTACCACCACCCTCTTCTTTCCTGCCCTATAGACACTGCCTGTATCCAAAGACACAGTCACTTCCAATATATTTTAAAATGCAAACGTCTCTATCCATCTACATGATTGAATTCTTCATCATCATTTACATTGATCACAGAAGCTTTTCTCTGAGGTAAAATCCCAGACACACCTTACTGCTTGTGCCTACTCAAAGCAGTTTTCATGACACCTTTGTAGCAGCTCTCTACTCTCTTCCTCATGCTGATCTCCCATTTTGACTTCACATTCTGCCTTCCAGCCTTTCCAAAGCACAGACCTCCTCTACCTGCCCTGCTCTTCCTGAGGGTCCCACTCCTCTGCCCACTTTGCTGCTCATTCCAGCCACAAGCAGAAAAGTTAACCTACTGCTCCCTCTCCACTCTTTATTCACAACTTCATCTATACTGCTCCCTTCTCAAGGAGCACCATTTCCCCATCACATCGCTGACCTTCTCTTGTGACCCTGAGCTGTTCCCAGCTCCTCCAACAAATGAGTCACCAACACCTCACATCGGGGAGATTTAAGCCCCAAAGGAGAAAGGAGTGACAGAAGACTCTGTGCACTGACAGGAATGTTAGAATTGCTGTTGTTCTTACATATATATTGTCACATTTTACTTGTAAATTTATGGATGTTCTGTTAATTAGAAACAATACTGAATCTAACAAGGGAAAAATAGGCAAGATAGGTCTGAGTCGCTATCCTAGATTCCTCATCAGGCTCACATCTTCCAGGATGTCTGAAAGTTTGAGAGGAGGCTCAGATGGCTGAGATGCTCTTCATGTACTAATTTTATTTCATTTTATTGCATGTATGTCTAAGCTGTTAACATTTTTCCAGCAAGGACCAGATTATTCCGTGATTACAAAGACCTTGCACAGCCAAATCCTCATCCAGCTTGTCTGTCAGCTTCCAGTTATGGCCATCATGTTGATATCCAATTTCATGCCACTTCCTTTGTCTATCCTTCAGAGCATCAGATCTGAGAAAGTCTGTCAGGGATCAATTCACCTTTTGCACTCTCTAGTGCAACAGACCTCTGCCACAAACCTCTTCACGAAACTAGTAGAACATGGTGATATATAGAAAGGCTTGACTCAGAGTGCTTTTTATTCATTCATTCTTACTACAGAAACTCATCAACATTACATACAATGATAAAGATGTTGAGATTAGTCATACATTTGAGCATGTATGAAGACAGTTTCTGATCACAGTAAAGTCAAACAGACATTTCCTGCTATTTGCTCTGAGCTATTATTTACCTTTGGCTCTTCACAACTGTGTTGTACCAATAATGTTTTGACAGAGATGTTTAACATTTAACCAAGGCCCTGTGTTGGCTTTTAGTCAACCAATTGTTATATTCTGTATCACTGAACTTAATTTTTCCTTTTTGCTTTTTTCAGCTTAAGCAGTACAATTCATTTCAGACCAGTTTCTGAATAGGCCATATAATTACATGCAAACTTGCTTATATTTTCTCTATTTTAGGATAATAAAAAAGCAAATGAAGTAAGTATATCTGAAGTGCAGTGTTGAATGATGCATCAAGAAATGAATAACATGGGAAGCAATGGGTAAGAGAAAGAAATAGTATGGTAAGTGTTGCTTTAAGAAGAATCAACACTTTCAAGGAGAGCGAAGGACACACAAGAACAGTTCTTGGCCTAAAGATATGAACATGGGAGAGACTCAAAAGAAGTTTTGTCTTGCACAGACCGTGCAAGCAATTGCAATACTCCTTTTTACCAAAATCATTCCTTGCAGGGTAGAGAAGCAGAGAAATCCTGTGCATATATGTATTAATACTGTGGGAACAAAAAGTATACATATATATACATATATATATATATATATACATATATATACACACTTCAGTATATATATATACTACAGAATATATATATACCAGAGTCCTACAGGTCTATGCTTGTGCACTACCTAGCTCAGAGCAACTGCCATCCCTTTACTGCAGGTGAATAAAGGAGAGACAGTGTTAAATTTTCTGGCAACTAGTTTAACACATCTTCCATTCTGGGACTTTAATTACGTCCAGGTGGTATCCAGGTGCAGCCACCTGGACTATCTCCACTGGGCACATTTGCTTATAGAATAGTCTGGTTGTTTGGTTGTTGTTTTTTTTCTGCTTTAGAAAAATGTGTTCTCCTGGCCATTCATTATGGGCTTCCATTCTTCCCAAATTTTCAGTCCCTAAACTGAGTAACAGCTAATCAAAGCCATAAATAAAAGAAGCCTGTTTTGACAACTAAAATCACGTCTAAATAGCTTGTACAATATGCTTGGCCTCTCTGATCTTTCCAAAATCTACAGCAGGGGGATATTTTAAAGCATGTATTATTAGTCCAGAGTTTAATATAGTTGTTTTTTTTATTATTTTTCTTCCTGAGACCAATGAATTTCTTCATGAAACTTAAAAAAGAACTTGAACTTCGTAAGGCAGCTATGTTAGAAGTAATCCACAATGAGAAAGAAGTATGACATCAATATACAGTAGGAGCCTGAGGGGGAAAAAAAAAAAAAACACTTTACAGAGAACTTTCCACTAAGCAGCCACAAAATTCCACCACCAGTTTTGGCTATATCCAACAGTTTCACTAAAGCTGCTCAAGAGGACAATGCTGTCAGAAATGGTACTGTGGCAAACAATCAAACCCTAAATATGGGCTAGCAAACATATTAACAAACAAATGCTTCTCATGGTAGTGTGGTCCAACAATGCCATTAGCTGGGATGGCCAAAAAGCGTCTTCATCTACAAAAATCTTCACTCAACAGTATAAGATAATCACAATCTAGACTTGGTTTGGATCACATTAAAGTGCTGTAAAAGAGAGACGATCATAGAAAATAATTTTTTGTGAAGTTACTGCAAACCGACTCAGCTTAAATTAAATGCAAAACACAGCAAGATTTCTTTGCAACTAAGATTAGAGATTTCAAAGAACAAAACTGCAGGTAAATCTGATAAACTGAATCTAGAAAGAATGGTAAAGTACAGCTTCCCTAAGATAAAGGTGACCAGCATGCTGAAATAGGAAGGATGAGAAAATATTCTGCCTTAAGTTAGGAAAGCTCTGACACACAATTTTTGAAGTCTGTGTCACAGAACTGGGGAAAAGCAAGTGTATGACCTGCAACTAAGAAGGTGAAAAAAATTGACCCATATTTACAAATCTATTAGAGCCACTTCAATAGCTTGCTGGGCTTTCATTAGCATTCTGTGGGGAGTCTAATTAATGATGCAGAGGTAAAAGCAGTATGGGATAAAATGCAACATGGGTTTACTAAAGGTAGACCTTGCCAGACTGACTCAATTTCTTTCCTTGAGAAGGTAACTTGGAACATAGCAAGGGAGGTATTTCCAGAAAAAGAGGGAAGCATTCATGTCTTTGTATGAGGCCCAGGTGATACTATTTGGAAAACTGCATACAATCCTGGTTGACCGCATTTCAGGAAGATATCTTCCAGCTGGATGAGATGCAGAGAGGTCAGCAGGAAGGTTAGGAAAATGGATGTGAGAAGCCTGGCTGCTCAGCCTAATGGGGATGCTGGCCGGGGATGTGGCTATGAGTCAAGTACCCTGGAGAGAAGAGTCCTATCTAAAAGACAACGCTGGCACAGAACCTGTGCATACAGAGTGGTCCAGAGTAAATTTAGTCTGCAAGGAAAACTGACCGCAAAAGCAGTGCAGCTCAGGCAAAGGTTTCCAAGAAAAGCCGTGGGACAGAAAGCTGATTGCATTTCAGAGTGAGCCTTGGATATTTTAGAAAGGGAGCGCAGCACAGTGGCCTGTCAGACACTTAGGAGCTATCTTTATTTCCTCAGGTCCCACTCAGTGCTTTTAAAAGGCCATTGCTACATTTTCATTTAAAACACATGCTCTGAACTAACTTTCAAATTAAATTATTCAAATTAGATTTTGCTAGAAGGTATGGTATAAAGTTCGCTTTACTGTAAGATTACAAAACGGCAATAAAATGGAAAGTTACTTGAAAACAAATATAACTTGGTCATTTTAATACTTTACATAATTTGTATTCAAAAATGTCTGTATTTTAATGTCAATGAGTATTATCTTGAAAATTGTTTATTATGATATCATAATGAAATTAGAAATGGAAATAAAACCTTGTAGCAATACAGAGTTATTGGTATAAGTACAGGCTGGATGTTACTGATCATTAATGCAAACCTCCCATTAGAGCAGGAGAAGACACAAACAGCTTGATTCTGGTTCCAGTTAAATCAGCTGGCCAAGAGTCAATCACTCTCACTCTTTCATAAGATCATGGAATGTCTTGGGGTGGAAGGGACATTAAAGCCCTTCCAGTTCTAATTCCCTGCCATGGGCAGGGCTGCCACTCACAAGATCAGGTTGCCCAGGGCCCCATCCAACCTGCCCTTGAGAACCTCCAGGGATGGGGCACCCAGAGCTTCTCTGGGCAGCCTGCGCCAGTGCCTCACCGCCCTCTGAATAAAGATTTTTTCCTAATGTCTAACCTAAATTTCCCCTCTTTTAAAGACATTCCCCCTTGTCCTATCACAATCAGACCATGTAAAAAGTTGGCCCACCTCCTGCTTATAAGCTCCCTGCAAGTACTGGAGGGCCACAATGAGGTCTCCCCGGAGCCTTCTCTTCTCCAAGCTAAACAAGCTTAACACCCTCAACCTTTCTTCATAGGGGAGGTACTCCACCCTTTGATCATCTCCATGGTCCTCCTCTGGACCTACTCCAACAGCTCCACATCTTCCTTGTGCTGGGGGCCCCAGATCTGGACACAGTACTATTTTTGCTTCAGTTTCCCCACCTGTAGCACTGTAAAAGGGCATGGCATTTTCAATCAAAATTTTATGAAGGTTGACTGTGTTGTGAATGAAATTGCAATGGCTCTCAGTGATCTGTATTTCCACAGAGTATGAGAGACACTGATACAGCAAAAGGAGGCAAAATCCTTCTTTAGAACTCTTTTGAATAGAAGAACAATTATAGCACCACACGCTGGGTGCCAGGCGCCAAATCCAGTCTACCTACAACGGTGACACCATTAGACCAAGCTGAAAGACACCTGCTTACAACATAGTTTCATAGAATCATTTAATATCCTGAGATGGAAGGGACCCATAAGGATCATCAAGTCCAACAGCTGACTCCACAGCGGACCACCCAGAATCCAAACCTGTGCCTAAGAGTGTTGTCCAAATGCTTCTTGAACTCCAGCACAGCTTGAGGCTGTGATCACTGCCCTGGGGAGCCTGTTCCATGCCCACAGCTCTCTGGTAAATAATCTTTTCCTACCACCCAACCCAACCCTCCCATGACGCAGCTCCATGCCATTCCTTCATCTTCCCTAAACTCATGAATGTTTGAAGAGAAAAAAAATTGAACCTTGTGTAATGGTTCTAACAACAGCATAGATCACTTTGACAGGGACACAGTATGTACCTCTGAGTTAGCCTTGAAACTTGCTGGATTTGAAGCAACCCCTTCTGCATGTAAAAGCTTTAAAAATCTTTAAAATATTGGAAGGATGGCCTACAAAGCTGCAGATAAGCTGTATGAAACATTTAAAGACTATTTATTATTTTCCACTGATCTAAATCCTTAAATCACCTTAAACTCTTATGCTCATCTAAGAGCTTAAGCTCCATGTACTGCTGTAATCAAACATTAATCTGATCAATATTTATTGAACTTAAGTATGTAGATAAAGTATAAACTTTGTATTATTGAAAAGTTGCGAAGTTTAAAATATTTCTTGACCAAATGTGTTTTTCAACTGACTTCACACAGGCAGTCTGATTTACATGAAGTTTCAAACAGAAATAGTCTAATCTCTATATTGCACACAGCTCTTGTGTTTGTGATCTCCTCTTTGTTTTTTATGAAGTTGTGGACCATTATGGAAAAGAATAATGAAATGAGGCCACAGCATTATTTTATGACTAATGAATGCATCTCATAGTATTTGAAAAATCATAAAATCACAGAATGGCTTGACTTGAAAGAAACATTAAAGCCCCCCCCAGTACCACCCCGCGCCATGGGCAGGACTGCCACCCAGCAGCTCAGCTGCCCAGGGCCCCATCCAACCTGGCCTTGAGCGCCTCCGGGGATAGGGCACCACAGATTCTCTGTGCAGCCTATTCTAGTACTTCCTCCATGAGTAACTGCACACTGTTATTTTGTTGTCCCTCAGAAGGGTTTTGGTCACACATTGCACAATGCTCACCAATATTTTGAAACATGGATTGGCTGGCAGCCATGCTATCTTGTACTTCCTTCTACCACATCTTTTGTTTTTAGAAAATGATAGTTTTGCTTCTTCTGTCTTCTCCTTTCACAAAACCACACAGAGAGAATTTTGCATTCCCTAACACAGAAGTAAGAGATGTCTACAGCAGCTAAGGATGAGAGAAGGCAAGGATGGTGGTGTTGAAGGACCAGCAGCTTCTGTTATTGGAGCCATTCCAGACCCCAACAGTGTAGACGTGATGGAGCAACCTAAGGACCACCTCATCCGCTCTGAGAAAGGTGTCCTCCCTCTCTTTGCTCCCCACTCCAAGCAAACACCACAGCTGTACTTGCTCTTCACCAGCGAAGAAATGGATTTTAGGCTGGAAACCTTTTGACACAGTATTCATAGCATCCATTTGAGGTATTGAAAATGGTCAGTAGGATTTGGCTATAAATTGAAGCAGAAATTAAATGAAAATTTTCAAGAAAAAAGATGAAGAAAAAGAATTTATTTTTGTATAGCCTCAAATTTAGTACAAACCCAAAAGAATCAGAGGACATCACCCAACTTTGAATTCACAGGCCTGAGCAGAATCACTAGTTAGTCAAACCTGCTCTCAGTTCTCATTGTTACATGCAAGGATAATTTAGAATTTGAGCCCTTGCAGACCTGGGACATCCAGTTTCCCAGTAGGCACCCAGCTCTTGAAAGCCACCTCCTGGGCTTAGTGTCACCTTGCTGCCTCAGATCTCTGCCCTCCTCTCTCTGAGGCAGGGTACAGCTTTCAAATTCACCTCCTGGCTGTGAAGCTGTTTTCTTCTATTAGGAAAGCTAAATTGGATGCTAAGTGCCTTGACTGTCAGCAAAGCACAGCTGATGGCAGGAGCCACCAGGCCAGTCTGAAGTGCCGCTCTCCTTTTTGCAGCCTGCTGCCCCACCACAGGCTCACCAGCAGCCCTTCAGGTGTCTGGGCTGCGGTGGTGGCTTTCCTTTCAATTAATAAATCTAAACCACGAAGAGTCGTGGAGAGGCAAGAATTATTTAGGGCAGTCAAAGGGGACAAGGCAAAGGCTAATGGCCTGAAGCAAGAAAGACAGACAATCTGGGATGAAAAGATCCCAGCAGCAAGGTCAGCCAAAGCACCCACAGGGGTTCTTACACTGGTGGGTTTTGCTTTGGGAGGGTCAGGAGGGATGAAGAAGGGGAGGCAATGCCTTGTGTGAACACTCTGTGGCTTCATGTGCAAGAAATAAATAGGCTTGGGCCAGGAATACTAATTGCTACAGTCAGGCTTTAAGCTACTCTGCTGTGGGTGAGGCAGTCCCCACTCCCTGACCTGACCATCAAGCTGTTAAATAATTAACACACACATTTCCCTTCAAGTTAGGCAATTTTGAAAAAATAAACAGTATGTTGGCCAAATTAAGAGTAGCAAAACTCCACTAGATGTGACCAATGGTGTTGTCTCCACTACACAAGTGCAACACAAACAAAATGCATTATCACTCCTCAGAAGAAGCTGCAGTATTGGTGCCATTCCTCTCCCACCCCCCAGTGGCACTGAAAGCCTGAAGTCCCATTAACAGAAAAATCAGTAAAACCTTTAGTTTCAACCTGAGAGCCCAATCAAATTAGACACAAATTTTCCCTAATAAGCCCTGCCCTGCTTAGCAAGGGAGCAGAAGAAATCTTCTTAGTTTCACCTGAAAGCTCATTGCTCTTTCCAGATTGGTCATGTTTTTATGCAGTGTTTTGGAAAACAAAGCAGCTCCTCAGTTTAGCATCACATGTTTTGGGAAGTTTAAAGTCTTGGGAATTTGCTTTCCACGCTGGCTTCCAAATGGAGTTGAGATCTCTCTTTTAAGGCTTAAGAGCTCAAATGGGTTTAATCTTAACCTCCTGGTCATCCTCCCTGCACTGATGTGTCCTCCCGACAGTACCAACCCAGTGGCCGCCCAAGAAACAACTGCACAGAGGCAGGGCCTAGGCTCCAGGCACAGCTCTGGATACACTCAGACTGTAGGCCTGGTACAAAGATCAACAAAGGAGCACTGGCTCAGGCAAAACACAGCAGAGAAAATCTGATACACATTAATGAAAAAATTAACAGGTCCATATGATATTTTCCACTTATAGAGAACAGAATAGGAATATCGAGGCTGTCACCAGAAAACCAGGCAATTAGTTGACCTAATAGCAGAACAGGCTGAAAACTGATTGGTCTATATACACCAGAATCTGTTACTGAAACATAAATAATGTAAACAGTTAAATTTCAGAGGCCGTAGTGGTCACTTAACTTCCATGGCATTATTCCAGAAATTAATTTGGCTCACTGTTGTAACACAGGCATTTGCACAGACATATTGTCTTTGTATATACTTGAGGACTGACTGTATGCACAGTCAGTTGTCAAAAGGAGCAGAATCAGTTAAATGGAAATGCCTCAGCAGGGAACTCCACTAATTTTAACAGATACAGACAGTTTCCCCCAGACAAAGGGCTTGAGATGGAGCTAATGATGCTAAGATTGTTAGCATGCCAGAAAGTGTGGCAGAACCCCCTGTGGAGGCGCTCCATCCCAAGAAGCCCAGTTGAGCAGATCCCCATGAAGATGTCCACCTGCAGACTGGGCAAGGTCCTGCTCTGATCTTTTTTTGGCACAGTTTGGCCAAAGTCACTGCAGGTCTACTAAAACACCAAGCTGAAGATTTGCCCTGTAGAAAATGGCTGAGAAACATATCCAATTACTCACACGCAAAGCTGCAGCTTCCTTGTTGCTTTAATTTGACCTCAGACCAAACTGCTGACGAAGGTGGCCTTGCTTCTGCTACACCAGCAGGTAGCACTTATGAGTTTGTGTGGTAAGCTAGATAAGGTGCTCTTCCTAACCTGACCTAAACTAACTAACCAAAAAGAGAAATGGCTGCTTCTCATCTGGATCAGCCCCTATCCTCAGCTCATGGGACTGCATGACACCACGGAACGTGACAGTGGGGCAGAGCCATGTGTCCAGGAGCAGCTGCAGCAGCAGGAAGGGTAGCAGAGCTGGACAGCTTTTTTATCAGCAGTTCATAATTAGAATAGCTGAAAGCATTCAGAAGAACAAAAGATTTATATCAGAGGAGAGGGAATTTTTTTTCAGTGAACCAATACCAAGGTCCTGTTGTCAGCTCGATATCCTTTTTCACAGATGATGGAAGGCTCTGTTTTAAATGCAGAGCACAGGACGGCAACTTAGGAAGAAGTTCTGCACTGTCTGAAGATTATCTGTATGACTAAACTCTTCTTTTCTTTGTCAAGGTAATAAGCCCTTCCAGTAATCTTTTCTGCTGCAAAGTAAATATTAGAAGTAATATAACAGATCTGGTGGCATTTTTAGCAGACAGGTGTGGTGTCATATCATGCAGCACTGTACATACAAATGGCACCTTTTGAAAAACCGGTGGATCTGCAAGGTTTAACAATATCATGTAGCACTAGTGACATCTGCAGGTACACAGAGGTTGGAACAGTGAGAGGAAAACGCCAAAATCAGGCTCTGGTGAGAATCTCTTGTAAGGAAAATCAGCAGATGCATTCACGGTGCCTGTCCTCACCGTCACATCAGGGATGAGCAGGCTCTCTTGACTGCTGTCCCAAGAGGTTAAGTCATTCTCAAAATCACACTCTGGAGGAGATTCTCGTTTCATCAGAAATATAGGTGGTTAGGGAAAGATGACTTTCTATTTTGCAAGACAACCACATAGAAGCGTGACTACCCTCTTTAGTGGGAGTGAGAAGTAAAGGAATGATCTTCAGGGAGTGGCTGTGCCTCTGCCTCAGTCACACTTGGGTAGAACATAGAATTTTTTGAGTTAGAATGGACCATTAAAGGCCATCTAGTCCAACTCCCCTGCAATGAACAGGGACACCTACAGCTACACAGGCTGCTCAGAGCCCCGTCCAGCCTGACCTTGAGCATCTCCAGGGACAGAGCATCCACCACCTCTCTGGGCAGTGTGTTCCAGTGCCACGCCTATTATAAAAAACTTTTTCCTTATATCCAATCTAAATCTCCTCTCTCGCAGTTTGAAACCATTTCCCTTTGTCTTATCACAACAGACCCTGATAAAGAGACTGTTTCCTTTCTTCTTATAGCCCCTATTTAAATACTGAAAGGTTGCTCTCAGGTCCCCCCAGAGCCTTCTCTTCTCCAGGCTGAACAGCCCCAGCTCTCTCAGCCTGTCCTCATAGGCGAGGTGTTCCATCCCTTGCATTATTTTTGTGGCCCTCCTCTGGACACGCTCCAACAGATCTATGTCCCTCCTGTACTGAAGACTCCACATCTGGATGCAGTGCTCCAGGTGAGGCCTCACCAGCACAGAGGAGAGGGGTAGGATCACTTCCCTCGCACTGCTGGCCATGCTTCTTTTGATGCAGCCTAGGATATGGTTGGCTTTCTGGGCTGTGAGGGCACACTGCTGGCCTACATCTAGCTTGCCATTCACCAGTATCACCATGTCCTTTCCTGCAGGGCTGCGCTCCATCCTCACACCCCCCAGCTTGTACTGATAGTGGGGGTTGCCATGATCCAAGTGCAGGACCTTACACTTGGCTTTGTTGAACCTCCTGAATTTCTCCTGGGCCCATTCTTGAGCTTGTCTAGGTCTCTCTGGATGGCAGGGTGAGCCAAGAGACAACAGTATGAAGGAGGCAACCACAAACTATCTTAGGGAAGATGAAGGAATGGGAGCAGTTAATTTAAAAATTTTCCACAACTCAAGAGAGAGCGTTATAGTGAAGAGTCACTGTTGGTTACACTGAGTTTTGCTGCAACTGGTAGATCTAACAGATGTTCTTTAAAGAGAGTGTGATAAGAGAAAATTGCCACCAGAAAAAGAAAAAAGACAAAAAGAAAGCATACTCAAGATAAAACCTCTGGGCAGAGTTGTTTGGCAAAGAGAGCAAGTGAGTGAGGGAGTATGCACACGAGTGAAGATCGGAGCACTGTGCAAGCATTTACAGGCAAGAAAGTTTGGTCCATCCTGAGGTATAACAGCTAGATCCTAACAAAAATGATCTGGGGTGGGAGAAGTCTTAGGAGGGCAATACCTAGATTTGTTAATATAAGGAAGGAGACAGTCTGCTTTTTTAATTTCCCCTTTGTTCAAGAAAGCAGTCTCTTAAACACAGTAAAAAATTGAACTTCACCTTCAGTTTCTCTCATTTTTTGATTCTATTCCAGTTCTGCCACACACAAATCCAAGCACTCTACTTTTTAACACTTCATGCTATTTATACTAGGGAAGATATTTGTCACTCATTTCATTAATGCTGCTGATAAAACACTGTCTGTAAACCAAAGGAATAAAGGTATAAAAACAGCAATGAGGAAGTGGTTTTTCTTGTCTGCCTAGATTTGTTGTTGGTTTTTTGCTTAAAATTCCTTAATTTCTGGTTCTAGGTTTTTTTTGGTTTTGTTCGTTTGTTTGCTTTGTTTTCTTAGCATTTTGTCTTAAATAAACACTATACAAGAACACAGTTTTACCTAAAAATTACAGCAGCCTAATAGCAGGTAAACAACAACCACTGAATTAGAAATACTGAAATACCTTAGAAGGTAAGGGAGGGTATTTATGGTTGTGTTAGACTCTAACATATTAATAGCTCAGGGGATATTCAATTTCTGTGTAGATCTCCTAAAGAGAAATATACCTTTACAGTATAGGAAATGAGAAAGAAGATGGTAATGCAAGTGAGAACAGCAATTGGATGGATCTTTGATAGTTCCTAGTGAAACAGCTGTGCCAATACGCTCAGGGAATGGTTGAACAAGGCACACAGATATATATGCCATGGCAAACCTATAGTCAGTACAGAGATATGGGGGAATATGAAGTATCTGATGCAAAATGGGAAGCCAAGAATGAGAGTACAAGAAATATGTTGAGTTTGCAAGTTAAAAAAACGGTGTTGAAGGATGTTATTAGAAAGACACTTCCCTTACTACTGCTAAGGGAAGATCAATATAACAATAAAGTAGTAGGATAGAAGTATGCATCATGCAATGCCAACCTGATAACATAAATAAAAAGAAATGTTGGGCTCTGGAACTGGAGGAGACCATAAAATAAATGTGTGATGATGAGCTGGGTCCAAGGTCAATCTCAGAAATCCACCCAAAACCTCAAAAAAAATGTGCAAGATGGCTAAGAGCAGCCTACAGGCTCTGATGTGACTCACACCAGGACCCCGATTCCAGTGTAATGGTGCTCCAGGGCATCATTAAGATTTGTTCAGTGGGATGCTCCCTCCTGTCACCAGTTCTTTTGGTCAGATCCCAGAGACAATTTTTATGAAGGACTACACCATTGTTTAGTAATAAAACTTAAAAAGCCATGCTTCTAGAATTCGGACAGATTCTTCCTATAAAAAAAGTGACACCATCTTTTATCTTTTATCCAACTCCAAGTTTCGCACTTAGGTACGCATTTGAGTTTTGTTTATAAAAGCCCTTTTTTCATATATTTTAATGGAAATTTTCAATAAAATTGTGCATTTCAAAGTAGAGCTTTGCTCTTGTATTTTGAAACAGCATTTTTTTAATGAGTAAGAAAGAAAGGAAGTGGTTTTGTCCCTCACTTACCAAATAACGCTGACATAGAAAGTCCTCTATGATGCTGTCAATCCAAGGGAGAAGTGAAATTTATGTTAAACTTAGTAATCACTTTTCCCTCTAACCAATAGACTTACTGCTACCTTTTGCCAGCACCTGGCTTGCAGGACCTACACCCTCACTAGTGCATTTGTCTGGAGGTGTTGGGTGATTGAGCCCCCCCAAACCTTCCCCACACAGGTACTCTGAAATAACAGTATACAACGTACCGCTTGGTTCTTTGTGTTAAAGAATACTTCATATTGACTGAATGGTCTTCGGTGATAAAAAGAGCTTCTTGAGAAAATGAAGATGTCTCTCTTTTTTTACCTGAGCTCAGCCATGTTTGTTGTTGTTGTTTTTTTCTTCCTATTACTTGAAAAAAATTATTCAACCACTATTTTTTTTCCAAGGAGAAATTTCAATTTGGAATTTTTTAAGTTAATTTTCCTCTTCCAAGTTCGTTATTGCTTTAGGCTCTTTCTTTGAAGAACATAAGCACTTTCACAATCTGCTGTCAGCTTTGCCTCCAAGGTCCACTTCTCCCAACACCCTGGAGCTCCTGATCTCTCCAGTTGTTGCCTCCATACAGAAACAGAGCAGCCATCCTGTAACCCTTTGTTCAGGGAACATACCAACCAAGCAGTAAAGCTGCACAGACCGCTAGAATATCACCAATGAAACAATAGCTACTGAGGTATATCCATCCGGCAGCTTTATTGTTGTTCTGGGGCTCTAACAGATCATCTGGTGTATATGTGTATGAAATAAGCAGTATTTGAGGACAATTTGCAATCAGTACCTTGATAATGCATTTGGTACAGTTTCTTGCAATGATGGGAGTTTGCAAGTAACCCTTCTAGCACCTGCAGATCTCATGTGCCTCACCTGAAGCATTGACTCTTTATTGAACCCTTTTCCCTAAAGCAAAATATGCATCAAGAAGCACTGCCTGGATAGAGTAATCATGTTGGCAACTCCTAACAGGCCAAGTAAGCCCAAACAGAGGCATAGTTAGGTGCTTTGCTGCTTCTCAGAGGAGCAAGGCTTGTGCTCAGTACCTTCTATTAACTAAATTTGACTCAGTTCATCAGAATTTAGAAATTTCAGGAAGCCTCATTCTGCATAAAAATAAGTCTTGCTGATACCAGCATTCAGCCCTGGTTCTGGCCTACGCAACCAACTGTGGCAGAGACCCCCTTGTATGAAATGCAAGTCAAAAAAAGAGCAAAAGGGGTGAACTACAAAACAAAATACAACATCACATAGATGTAACTGTGTGTGTCCTTTCTACACATGGCAATGACTTCATTTTGTAGATATCCTTTTGATAAGCTAACCAGAAATGAGATGTTAAGTCTCTACTGCTAACTCTATCAAAAGCATGTCTTATTCAGCACTAAGGAACCGTTCGCACTTAAGGCTGACACAAAAGGATTTGTTTGCACATATTCAACATTACTGAATTTACTAGTTGCATTTTAAAAGAATGACAAAATCTTTGCGGGATAAAAAGTTGGTACGCTCTGCACTTAAAGAGAAGAGATAGGTGTAGTGGGTATTTCTCTTTCGTGTTCTGATCTACTTGGAATATATCAATTGATTTATAGCAATAGAATTAGGGTTAGGCATAGAATAAATTTTCTTCATAGAGGTTCATATGATGCCACATTTTAGTGAAAATAGTGGTGATAACACACCAATGCACCTATTTTTTCACTGGTAGCAAAGCAGTGCTTGTACAGAGCCAAGGAAATTTCAGCTTCTCCCATTGCCCTGCCAGCATGGAGCCGGGGTGCACAGGGAGCTGGGAGGGGACACAGTAAGGACAACTGACAAAACGGCCAAAGGGATATCCCTGTACCATACAGTGTCACACTCCGTGTTAAAATCTGGGGTAAAGAAAGAAGAGGTGGAGGACATTTAGAAGATGGTGCTTGTCTTCCCAAGATACTATTAGATGTGATGAGCCCGGCTTTCCTTGGAGTGGCTGAACATCTGCCTGCCAATGGGTAGTAGTAAATGAATCCCATGGTTGGCTTTGCTTGCATGTGCCACTTCACCTACTGAACTGTTTTCATTTCAAATCACGAGTTCTCAAACTTTTATCTTTCTAACTCTTTCCCCTATCCCACCTGGGGAAAGTGAGCAAGTAGCTGTGTGGTACTGAGTTGCCCGCTGGGGTTAAACCACAACAAGCAGTATCTACAAGCTCACATCACTGGCCAAGACTTGATAATGCCCAGTGCTATTTAGGCACCGTATAATAAGGGTACATCTCATTAAAGAACGAATAAGAAGTGTATTCAAACAGTGCAAGAGAGGAGGCAGAAAATCATAGAATCATAAAATCATAGAATGGCCTGGGTTGAAAAGGACCTCAATGATCATCTAGTTTCAACCCCCCTGCTATGTGCAGGGTCTCCAACCACTAGACCAGGCTGCCCAGAGCCACATCCAGCCTGGCCTTGAATGCCCCCAGGGATGGGGCATCCACAACCTCCTTGGGCAACCTGTTCCAGTGCTTCACCATCCTCTGTGTGAAAAACCTCCTCCTAATATCTAACCTTAACCTCTCCTGTCTCAGTTTAAAACCATTCCCCCTTGTCCTATCACTATCCACTATGCCAATATGCTTTTGTAAACCTCTCAGTTACACTGTAGGCTTCGTAAGTTTACATTTTAGCCTATGTTAGTCCAAAAAGAAATTCCACAGAAAGAAAGGAAAAAGAGAAAAGGAAAAGGGAAAAAGAAGAAATGGTAATAGGTCAAAGACTGTAGAAGGAAAGAACTTTCCCCTTCCTGAGCTAAGCGTGACAGTTGAACAAGAACAGGCTGAGCTAGGTAGCCACCTGGTCTGCCTGGAAACAATGTCAACATAAGAACATCTTCTTGCTGTACTTGTAATAAAGTTTTGTACTAACAATTCGGCAGTGAAATAACAACTTTGTCCCTGGCCATCTTTCTCCTGACATTAACCATTCCTCTTTCCACCTTCAGGTGCAAGAATAACCCTCCTTCACCAGAGGTCCACACCTGAGTCCTTGGTAAGACTTTTTCACAAGGCTGACTGGACCTCAGTGTTTCCTAGCCTGTAAAAACTTAGAAAATACAAAAATTGAGACTTCTATATTCCATTTAAGTTTAAAATAAATAAAAGCTGCTACATATTACTTTCATGCATTCTTTACTTTATGTTATTTTCAGTTCATATGGTGTATTCCATGATTAATACCTTCAGCAAAGTTCTTTCTAAAAAAAACACCTGTCTTTGAAGTAGTTTCTACCAACTCTTTCACTTCTCTGCTCATGTTTGAGAGACAACACTTCCTGCATTAGAAATTACATACATACATAGTTTGCATAAATAGATGAGTTTAGATTATCATAAAGTACAGCACAACGTGTAACAGATTAAATGGTAGTTCATCTCAGGAGGAGAATATTCAGAAGAAGGATAAGTAAAATATACTAATATCCTATAGGAATATGTACTAAATAAAGCCAGAAGATGAGAAAAGGACATTCATTAACTCTCACACTACTTTAGAATTTATTTCATGATGAAGAGAAACTATTCATATTTCTAAAAGTTACACTTCGTTTATTTATTGAGGAATCTAGTAGCTGATATTTCCAGTGTTCTGCAACTAAATAACCCTTTGTAGCTTGGAAACTGCATATTGGAAGAAGATTACCTCCATGCTGACTCAGCTACATCAGCACACAGACTACAGGTTCTCATTAATATCAGTCATTTTCTTTGCTCATGCAGCAAATCAAACACTGTGTGTAAGGAAAATTATCCATTTATCAAAACCTCTTACAAAATATTTATAATAGAGATGGATGGAAGGGGACAAATGAAATATAATATTCACTTTTAATTGTTTCTCAATTTGAATTATTTGCCAACTGAATTCAGTAAGTATTTGCTCAGGTGTGGAGCCGAGTTGGTGCCTGTCCTTTATGTCATATGTGGAAGCCAGTGGGGCTTGGTAGACCAGCATTTTTCAGAGTGCAGATTACAGTTTCACTGGGATTCATGAAGTGATCAAGAGGTGACTGTGAAATTGTAGAGTTGCTCTGGCCGCTACACACATCTCCCCCTGGGCTGGCAGCTATAAGTTTTCTCACTTGTGGAATAAGAGCAGCTCAAACTTGGTGACTGTAACTACAGATGAGTAGATGACTCAAATAATTGTAGAATCCTGAAGGCTGGAAAAGAGCAATGAGATCATCCAGTCCAGCCATCGACCCATCATCACCGTGCCCACTGACCATGTCCCTCAGTGCCACATCTACACAATTCTTGAACATCTCCAGGAACAATGACTCCACCATTCCTCTGGACAGTCTGTTCCAACACCTTACAACTCTTTTGGAGAAGAAATTTTTTGTTTATATCCAACCTGAACCTCCCCTGGCGCAGCTTAAGGCCATTACCTCTCATTCTACTAATAGTTACCTGGGAGGAGAGGCTGACCCTCTCAGTACAACCAAAAGAGGTTGCAGTTTTAGAGAGTGATAAGGTCTCCCCCTAGCCTCCTCTTCATTGGCTCCATCTATGATCAACTCCTCAGTATCTTCATGGAAAGAGATGTCTTCCCACATTAAAGTGCATCTCATCCACTTGCAGTTCTGGGGTGCTGCTGCTGTTCTGGGGACACAGATGAGATCCAAGGAACTCCAAAAGTTCAAAAGGATTATTCAGCCACAGACACATTCCCCTTATCTTCTCTTCCATCATAGTCAGGCCATTACACATCTTGCCTTCGTTCTACAATGCTTTTGAGTAGGAAATAGTACTCTTCCATGATCTCTCAAAACCATAGCTGTAAAAAAGTCGTTTTTATTGAAGAAAATCTAGAGATGTGCATAAATGCTTTACACTTCTAAATTCTCTACTGCTTCACCTGAACAGGTATGTAGTCTAATGCCTTTTTCCAGAGAATGTATTCACATTAAAAGTAGTCCCTATATTCCCCTGATGTCTGAACACCATTAA
The DNA here is from genome assembly GCA_016647715.1 of Pavo muticus. NCBI lineage: Eukaryota > Metazoa > Chordata > Aves > Galliformes > Phasianidae > Pavo > Pavo muticus. The sequence goes on from JACDJE010000157.1 coordinate 3,156,253, forward strand.
TGAGAGAAAACAATCCTGCTACATGTTTGACAACAAATTCATAATGTAACTGGATATTTTATGCTAAGTTGGTAAACTGACTCTGAATGCAGTAAAAACTATTCCAAAGAAATGAAATGGAGAATATATTAACTTTTGAATACTACTGATCCTTATGGAAAATAACAAACATTTCTCATATAGCTATTTATTTATTTATTCTTAATACCACCTGTGAACACAAATATTAGCAATGTTGCAATTGGAGATAATATCTTCCACAACCAGAATGAAGATAATGTCAACAGTCTAGTAAGTAAAGACAAGCAGAGGTAATATTCATTTCCTGGCCAATTTGAATTGCTGAAAAATGTAGACAAACTTTGGGCATGCACATTTCTCTGAAGAACATATTTCACCAAAGCCTTACCTTTGGATTACTCTTCCAGAAGAAATTAATGACAAACTGTTGCTATTTCCAACAGTCATTCTCTACAGATATAGTTGAATGTCAGCCTTTTTTTTTTTTAACCTTCTAACCAGAGCTTGATCTCAATATTGCAAACTTTTTGGGACATAATATTTTCATAAAAGCCATTCGAAATTTATCATGACAGAGAGGGTAGAGGAATGGGTTCAGAGAGGAATTGATCCACAAAAGCCAAAAGGTAATTTCATACAGGATTGGATGGACACATTTTCCTTGGCAGGCTCCACGAATAATCATTAGTAAAGTATATGGGGCCCAGCAAATGGCAAAGACACACACAATTATGGCAAGCGACTTCGCAATCTTCTTGTCATGATGCAGTTTTGACCTGGCCTTTGCACAAACAGAGAAGTCATTTTCTGGGGTTACGGAGTTGGCTCTGGATGGAGATGAGCTTTCAGCTACCAAAGACTCTTTCTTTATTCTCATGGAGGAAGAAGCACTGTCCTCCGTTTCTGACAAAGAGGGTCCTCGCCTCAGCAAAAAACAAAACCTCCAGGACACACTGCTGCTCCCTGGAGACTCGCAGTATTGAATGCTGCCGCGCCGCTGGCGTCTCTGGATGTTGTGGAAGATGCTCATGTTGAAGTAGGTGACTGAGATCAGTGGCACAAAGAACTCCAGGGTGGATGCACACAGGAGGAAGTACCAGTTGTTGAAGAACTCTGCATGGCACTGCCCCTCCCGTACCGTGCTGCAGCCAGACATGTACTCCCAAAGGAGAACTGCTGGAGGGTAGAGCAGGAAGGCAAAGACCCAGATGGCCACCATCTTGACAACAGGGTTGGACATCATTCCCTGCTGGGCTCTGTAAGATACCTGTGAGGAAAAAGAAAAAAAGAAACATGTGGCACATGTAGAGGTAAAAAACAAAGAGAAGTAGCCTGAGAGGAGTTTAGCATAGCATTTGCTAACTCAGAGCTGCAGCTTCAGTGATCACATGAAGCTTACTCTGGTAAGCTTAATTTATTGTTGACATAGCATGGTGTTGACATAGCATGGGGGTGTCTACTTATCAGTAACAAGTATTGGGGTCCTGGTTCAGGCAGGAAAACACAATCTTCCATCTGTGTTAGAAGTACTTTGCAATTTGGTACGCCTTGTTTGAGACATCTGCAGCCTGAATTGCCTGAATAATTAGCATTTTATAGTTGCTCAGAGAATGATTCCCATTCATTGACAACTGCACTGGTTTTTGCAGCACTTTACAAGCACATAATGCTGTATGTGTCACAGTGGCCAACAGAAAATATGGCCCATATTTAATATGCACGTTTGAAAAATTGTTTGTTGCACACTTCACAAACAGGCAAAATCTAGCCCTGCAGAGTAGCTGTTAACTGATGAAAAGATAACATCACCTTTTATCTTCCTTATCCCCAGCCTCTGGGCCAGTACACATTCTCCACTGTCCCAGAACAGGCAAATATCCTACAGCTCACACCCTTCTCCATAATTTGGAGTGCATAATTTGGAAAGCTAAGATAGATATCCCATTGAAAACAAGAGTACAAATTACTATAACTAAAGACTATCATACAAATGTCCATAAGTACTTTTTCCACCTGCACAGGTGTGCTTAGCTTTGCACCTTTTACATTTCCAGTGTAATTTTTTCTTATTAAAAAAAAAATATTTTGAGTTTGAATTTCCAGATTTTTTTTTTTAATTAAAACAACATTAAATAACAGAAAATTTTAAAAAGTAATAAAAAGGCAAGTATAAGTTGAAGTAACTATAATTAACAAAAATAACACTGAAATTTTATGGTATGGCATCATATTGGCATTTTCATAGGTCAGCAAAAAGCTGAGACCCCTAGCTCAGCCCCACATTTCTCTGCCATTTCAGCAAGCAGAGTGACTAGTGAGAACTGCTGACCTCCATCCTTAGCATGAACGAAGACATAAAGCACATATAAGGTGCATTGGGTGCACTGCAGAAAGCAAAGACAGAGTGCATCTGAAGTTTGGGGTTCTGCTTCAGGCACTGAGAGGAGGTTTTGTCTCATACCCACAGATAGTCTCTGCAGTCTGTCCTGAGTCTCACTCTCTGCTTCGTTAGCTCTTGCTCTCAGGGCTCTCCAGGATCATTAGGAGAAACTCTCAGGCCTAGACGTAATCCCCAGCATCCTTTACTTCCCTGCCCTAGTCTTTCCCTCCCACACTGATTTACTTCAGATTTCCTTCTCCCGTGGTCCCTTTTTTTCCAGCCTCCTGCCTTACCCTCAGCCTACACTCCTTAAAGCAGCAGCATAATAGCACAACAATTTGCAACAGAACTTGTGAGAAAAGACATATTCAACCAGCTCTGGGCTGGAAGATGGGCTGCAACTACCTCCACATGCCAGCGTATATTCTGAAGGCTACTATCTTGATTAATCCAAGGCCTATACTCACCAATATGGCAACATGCACAATACTAGTATCAAGATACAGCCTTGCCAAATCCCACTATCTTGCCACAAAACTCAGAGAGGCTATAAATAGGGTACTTACAGCTTTAGTAACTGAGAGGAAACGGTCATAGCTAATTATAACAATGTTAAATACTGAAGCTGTACACATGAGATAGTCCACAAGGAGCCAGAGCTTGCAGATGCCTCTTCCAAAGTGCCAGATCCCTGTCAGGGCATAGGGTATGTAGAGAGGGATGCAAAATGCACCTATGGAAAGCAACCACAGAGACACCATGAAGTTGTTACAGACTGCAAACAGTACTCCTAGAAGCAGAGACAGTATTCTGGTATTTGGCGTAAAAAAAAAAAAAGCATACTATTAAGGTAAAAACATAAGTTTTTAAAGTTTTAAAGAAAAGTTTTAAAGAAATTCTTACATTACCATGAAATCTAATGAAGATATTCTACATATTAGATCTTAATGTATGTTGACTGTTAGGGATAAGGTTAAGGCACATCAGCAACGAAGGATCTGCTGAAGAAGAAAACTGCAACCTAGCCAACTTTACAGTCTCTAAAGTTTTACAATCAGTGCTGCATCTTGTATGCTTTGTGGTTATGCTCCAAAATGTAACCTTGTTGCTCTATATCTTATCTTTCATCTGTGTTTGAGTTTTCCGTCAAAATACATCTACAAATATTGCTAACATAGCTTATTAATATAAGATTTGTTAGCACTTGTGCACTAGAGACAGTATATTGGAGAGTCTGCGTAGTGTCTGGAAACTTTTACCAATGATAGAGCAGACACAGCAGAGATATGAAAGTCTACTCCATTTTTAAGGGTGTTTTAAATCACAACACTTCTCCAGCTAAGATTAACTCCAAAACTGTTTTTTGTTTTTACTACATTTACCTTCTATCCAGAAGTCATTCTACTGAAGTACTTGGAAATATGACACTATGTCAAGAAGGGATTAATACAGAAAACAAACAGGAGCAACAGTCCATTGGTGGAATGATCCATCTGATCCATAGTCTACACTGAGCTCCATCCAGTAGAAAGAGAGCTCATTGCTCACTACAACTACCAGGAAGGAAGTTGCAGCAAGCAGAGTGTCAATCTTTGTTCAGGAGACAAGTGATAGGACACAAGAAAACAGCCTCGTGTTTAACAAGAGAGGTTTAGACGGGACACTAGGAACAATTTCTTCTCAGAGAGGGAGGTCAAGATTTGGAACGGGCTGCCCAGGGAAGAGGTGATATTCCCATCCCTTGAGATGGGGATCCTTAAGAGACATGGTCATGGCAGTACGGGACATGGTTTGGTGGAGGGACACAGTAGGTCAAGTTGGCAGACTTGATCTTGAAGGTCTTTTCCAATCTAAATGTTTCTCTGATTCTATGATCCTAAATCAGTTTCATATTTTATCTTTAAGCCAGCCGCTTATTTATTTTGCCACTAATATTCTTTCAAAATCATAGTGCAATACCTAATTCTATTTGTCTACATTCCTGAAAAAGCTGATCCAACGGAGATAAATATAAAGCCATACACAGCCTCATGATCCATTTTAAACTCTTCAGATTTTTCTTTTTTAATATGTCTGTCAAGATCTCAGAATTTACTGAACATGTTCAGGATGATGTGCTAATGGCTTGTCTTAACAAACACCTAAAATATAAGCAGTATCAATTTTGCACAAAACCCTCATTTTTCAAAGTTGTTGATGACAGCTAGTGTTCTCATCAACTTCAGTGGATCAAACAATGTTTGACACCACGTCAAAAAATGATTAGTTTTGGATTTGTTTTTTTTCTGTAGATATCAATATAGATGAAAGAACCAGGCTTTAAGAGTTTATACTAGAAACTATTTTCAATTTTGCTAATTAGAGGATGCAAACGACATAAGTTATGCTGCCTGGAAAAATTCCATACTTCTAAGAAATTTAAAAATACTACAGCAGCTTTGAGAAACAGAACCTTTTCTGACTGATCCCAGAGATGAAGTCCCGGATTTAGATGGTCTATGGGCCAGCAGAATACTGATAACAACCATTTCCTAACAGCTGACTTGAGACTCCTCAAGGCACCAGCCACAAACAAGAGCAGGTAAGGATGGGAGGTATTTAAATCTCTTGACTAAATTTCAAGATACAAAGACAAACAAGATTTGGAGATGTGAGCAATGAAATGGTGGCTCCAGCAATTTGTCTGCCTGAAGAAGGAAAACAAAGGCTTCGATTCCTTATGTTTCTGCCCTTTGGGGTGGGCCCTGGAATTAGGAACCACTTTTAATAAATGGCATAAGTGAAGAAAAACCCTAGAGGCTAGCCTAGTGCATTTCACTACTCTGCACTGACAAAGCAACAGCACTTTCTGGGGTGGTATTGACAGAAGTAGAGTGTGTTGGTGAATGTTATTTCCCTCTTCAAGAGCCAATGAGTACTGGTCTCTTTGACAGTCTCAAAGGGAAAGAAAGTGTGTGCAGAAATGCCTCCTTGCTAGTCTCAAGTCAAGATGATGCCAAAAGATTTTACCATGCTTCTCAAGATGGAATCACTTATTTTACTCCTAAGACAAAGGTTTAAAAACTTAGAGCTCTGTGCTGAAGATACTACATTGAAAGAGCCAGGCAGACCACAGTAAAACACCAAAAACCTTCTAAAAAATAAATATTCAGCACCTCAGCTCTTAAAAACCTGACTTTTTCTGTTTGCTGGAAGATCTGCCACTGGATCATGTTTTTTTTTCAGTCTTCTCCTCTGCTTTAATGGTCTGATCCCTGCAGGAGCACTGCACAAAGCATTCATGGCTGCTGCCTCTTTCCCAGTGTCACTCACTAGGACTGAATCCACTGCAGCCCAGGGATTGGTACATGGACACTATGGGACAAGGGGACTAACAAGGAAAACAGATGGAAGATGCCAGCAGATTGTTGCATTTCTTGTAGTGTAATACATTCACAGGCCATTTAACACTGCATTAAGAAGTAATTCATTTACTTCGATGTACCAGACATAGCTGTGTAAGGAAGCAGTTGCTCTGATAAATATGAAGATGTTACGATGGTGGGTAATGAATAGTTTTACACAAGGAGCAAAAGTAAATCAGAAACAGTAGCAAAGCTCCTCTTTCAATGAATCAGTATTCATGTACAGTAGTTACTCCTCTTTTTTTGAATGGACATTAAAAGCATTTACAATAAAAAAGAATGCATTATGTATCTCATTATGATGCATTTTGAGACACAATAGGTTGCTGAAACACTTAATGCAGTGTCCATCATTCCTTACCCTTCCCCATGTCACACAGCTGGGAAATATTTCTCCAAGAAACCACCCACCTGCAGAAGACACCCTGCTCCCTCTAAGAGTATTGGAAAGCAAACACTGCATGCTTCCCGTTGCAACTTACCCACTGCAAAGTCAGAAATGGCAAGGTTGAGAAAGAAATAGTTACTCCGATGCCTGAGATTTCTGTCCAAGATGAAAGCCAGGATCACCAGGACGTTTCCAAGGATCGTGACCAGAGCCAGCAGCACCATAAGCAGAGCCAGGAGCACCAACACACCCAGGGAAAACTGAGGGGTCGATGGCGGTGGGGACAACGTCCCATTACAGGGTCCCATCATGCATGGAGTTTCGGCAGGAGAAACTTGGGAAGAAACTTGCAACTGTCAGATTTATCCTGAAGATTGAGAAAAGCCTATCAACAGGATAGGCTAAAGACTGAGACATCCAAAAAACCTTCACAGTATCAAAATAACAGATTACATGATTTCAAAAACTGGAGTCTTCAATGTTTGTCTGAATGCACCTGAAAAAAAAATCTGTAAAAAAGAGAGCTAATAAGTAAATGCACACTGTAAGACAATTTATCTCTTTCCTGAAGGCTGATCCTTATCTTCTGAGGTCAGAAAAGATAGTCTGAAAACTCATTTCAAAGTAAGGCAGTTTGCATATTAGCATTATGCAAGCAGATTTTACACTGAATTCTGCTAAGGCTAAAAACAGAACTCTTTTCACTTCCCCAGTGGTCAACAGGATTTCAATAATCACAGTTCTATTTCTCTTACTGTAAAATGTAGGCACCATTATTCTTGTTGCTATAGCACTTACTAAACTACATAGTTAAAAACAGAGATGTGCATCTTTTTAAGATGGTGGTTACAGAGCATCTAAAATTCATGTATACGTTACAGAAGTGTTACCTTTTGAATTCACTCGAAGCAAGAAACCCTGGGCATAGCAAGCCAAGCACCTGGCCTTTGGAGGACCTTGTAAGCATGGTCCGTGTAATCTTTCACTTCATAAGGTATTCCAGGAAAGAGCCCACTGCACTACATGCCAAGCCCTTAGTCCTTTGGGGGCCTAAAAAGGCATAGCCATTCTTCATTTTAATTTCACCTATTTTGGTAAGAGTGACACAGAAGTCAGCAGGCTGTGGCTGTGACTCATGCCTGTGGGTCACCAGCCCCACAGTGCTGCAGTATGTTCTGAACAGGTTTTTAGGCTGCGGTTGTAGCGCTAGGTGCTTAGCAAGAGATAGGGCACAAAACACGGAAAGAAAGCACTAAGATACTTTGGTGCAGTGCTCTGCTCAGGTCTTGGAAAAAAATAAATTAATATTTTAAAGAGAATTAAAGCAAAAGGTGTAGCGCAACAGGAGTAGAAGGCACCATGGGAATGATAAAATACAGCAAATGGACACTTGCCTCAAGCGTATGCACAGCCTGGGAATTGCACAGGAGGAGCTAGACCTGCCTGAACAGTCACAAAGCCAGGAGACAGTGAAGGAACTTAAAATCCTGCTTGGTCATGTAAGCATGGTGTTAGAGAAACTAAAGCTTATCTGGAGTTGATGCTTGTAAAGGACATCAAAGATGACACAAGGAGCTTCCACCAAGAGCCTCCACCTCTACATCAGTAGTAAAAAGCTGAACAATAAAAGTGTGGGCTTGTTGCTGAATGGGGCTGATGATCTAGTGATAGCAGTGTGTATAAGGCCGATGTTATCATCGCCTTCCTTGCCTCAGTCTGTACTAACTGCATCTTTCCCACCCCTGTGCTTAGTGAGCAAGTTCAAGGAAGAAATCTGACAGAAACAGGTGAGGATTGAGTCAGGATTTACTTGGGAGGACTTGACCCATAAGAATCCATGGAACCCAATGGACTTAAAAGAGGACTGAGAGAACCAGCTACCATCCTTGCAAGGCCACTTCCTACCTTTTTTGAAAGGTCTTGGAGTTCCAAGAAGGTTCCTGATCACAAAAGAAATGCACAAGTTTCACCCATCTTCAAAAGATGCCATAGGGTCACTGGAAAAATAACGTAGCATGTCCTCATGGATGGTATTTCTGATCATCTGAAGAAGGAAAAGGTGACTGAGTACTGTCACTAAGGGTAGGTCATGCCTGAGCAACATGGTTGTCTTCTATAATGAAATGTCTGGATTTGCAGACAAGGAGAGAATAGTCATTTGTTTCAAAAATTAGGGAAGAAAGCAAATTAAATTTTAAAGTTTTATCATAGTTCTTCACAGGGATGAGGGAAAAAAAAAATCTATGTGGACTATCCTTCCTTCTTCCCTGTGAAGTAAAACCACAGCCTACCATAGAGGACACAGACATTAGGAGAATCATTAGGGTTAAAGACTTTTCTAAGAAATAAACAAACAAATAAACAAAAATAACACCATTCCTTCCAACATGTATGTTTTATTTGATTTTTAAGATTTCAGAGGGCAAATTTAGAAAAATGTTGCTGTGGTTGGAGTTGGACCTCACAGAATCATCAGCCTACCAGCACTGTCTGTTTACAATAGCTACCAAACATCTCCATAGACGGAAAAAAAATGTAATGCCATTAAATGATGAAACAGATAACTGGATAGTGAAACTTTGCTTAGAAAAGCAAACTTGGCAAGGAAAGTGCCTTTTTGTCAGTGCATGAAAGGCATGCCCGAAAGCAAATACTGAACAAGCATACTAGCAGAAGCCTGAAAAGCATCTATTCTAGAGAGGAAGACTTAGGATGACACATGGATTAAGACAGCTTTAGTGCTGAGAATAGCAACAGTGTTTGGCTTAATTTGGGAGCAGTAGAGCAGTTAGAAACACACAGCAAAGTCTGCAACGGTGTTTGGCTTAATTTGGGAGCAGTAGAGCAGTTAGAAACACACAGCAAAGTCTGCAAATGTACAGGAGCTGCGTGAACACTGTACATCAAAAACATTGATCTCTACTGATTTCAGTACTCTACGTGGTTTCAAAATTACTGCACGCTCCGCTTCTTGAAAAAACTCTTCTTTATCAGTGCTGCAAAGTTTTTACCATTTTACCTAGTCAATCACTGAGTAGGCTATTTTTCCAAAGTAATCAACCCATTTATTTATAAAATGCAAAACATTTTCTTACACAGATTTATTTTATTTTTTTTTTAACTGAAAGCATAAGATAGAAAAGCAGGCAGTTCAAGTCTTTCCCAGTTTGGGCCTGCCTACAGCTTCTCTGTTGAGCAGATGTCTATTTAGTAGTATAAATGTTTCTATAAATGCTTCAAGCATGTTCATGTAGGTGGGTTTCATTTCGTTTCAGGTTTTTTCAAGCCTTACAGAAAAGTAAACCCCACAGAAATCTGTGCCAGCACCTTAACTCACGACAGTGAAAGCAGCTGTGCTGAATCAATGACCTCTTGAAGACATTTATCTCCTTGCAGTCAGGCTCACAATCCGTAATACTACTTATGTAAGGCAAGGAAGCAAGAATAAACTGTGAAAAGCTATCACCTGCCAGTAGGAAAACTGGCAAGAGATATCTTCAGCTCCAGGCCTCTAAGCAGAATGGGATTTTAGCTCCTCAAAACCATTAACTTCTGTGCTACCATTATGCTGTTTGTATGCACTTGGACTGTGATCACAAAGCAGTCCTCTGGTTTGGCAACGCTTCTACAGCCCATTTCAAATTTGACATTTATTCCAAAAGAAAACTACTTAAATCTTTGTTATTCTGTGCATGTGTTAGATTTCTATTTCTGTACTTTATACATACTAAGATATAAGTGTCCCTCTCTACTCTGCCCTCATAAGGCCCCATCCGGAGTACTGCGTCCAGGTCCAGGGCCCCCAGTACAGGAAAGATGTGGAGCTGTTGGAGAGGATACAAAGGAGGGCCACAAAAAAACGATTAGAGGGCTGAAGCACCTCCCCTACGAAGACAGACTGAGGGAGCTGGGCTTGTTCAGCCTGGAGAAGGCTGCAAGGAGACCTCATTGCAGCCTTCCAGTATTTAAAAGGGGATTATAAAAAGGAGGAGAATCAACTTTTTACAAGGGTAGACAGTGGTAGGACAAGGGGGAATGGTTTTAAGCTCAAGGAGGGAAGCTTTAGATTAGATGTCAGAGGGAAGTTCCTTACAGAGAGAGCGGCAAGGTGTTGGAACAGACTGCCCAGAGAGGCTGTGGACTCTCAGTACCTGGAGGTGTTCAAGACCAGGTTTTATGGGGCCCTGGGCAGCCTGGTCTAGTACCAGATCTGGATGTTGGTGGCCCTGCCTGTGGCAGGGGGGCTGGAAGCTGATTATCCTTGGGGTCCCTTCCAACCCAAGCCATTCTATGATTCCATGATAGGTGTATATATACATTAAAATAGAGGGGAAAAAAAAACAAACAATAACACTCACTCATCCATCCATGAAAACCTTGAGGAAAACTTGCAACACTCGACAAAAGGTAAGAAAATCTGACACCTGGAATGGATTATATAGTCAAGCTCCATTGCATTACTCAGACTTTTTAGCACTGCATATTCACTCCCATTTTATTAATAGCTATTTAAGACACCTCTCTATCAGCTTTCAGACAGACTTCACTGAACCCCCTTCTCAAGAAGTGAATATGCCCTCTGCTCAGTTACAGAGAAAACCCAGCTTGATACTGGTTCAGTGGAAGAGAAAATACACAAAATATCACAGCAAGTGGCACAAAGAAATGATTTAGTCTAAACATCACTCTGCCAGCTTGAATTTGTTGCAGCCATTTTGATGGAATATCTTTGCACTTGCAAAGATTTACACGCAGGAGAGTGTTGTCCTCACACAGACAGCCAAAAAATTCAAATGCAGCATAAACTTCGTATTGCTTGCTCTGCTCATTCAACAGGAATGTGATCATGTGCCAAAGCTTGGCCTATCTTCTAAGTAATCAAAGAGTGCACGAATCTGGCACTGAAAATGATTTAAGCATGACCAAAGAAGCAGCCACTACCAGGAAAAAAGCTAGTGCTGGTAAAGAGAACAACTGTTTATGCCCGTGATTATTTTGATAAACAGTCTCAAAATTTCATTACCATGGAAACATCTATTTTCTAAAAATGACTCAGTTACTAACGTACAGCACCAAGAACGGACCGTATTATAATTAAAAGGAGAGAGATGTTGGATTAGGCAGTCTGTACAATTGAATAATGCCCATCGTTGTAATCATAATGACTACAGAGCACTATGTTGCCTTCATAACACTTTTTAAAAGGAAATGCTACTGCTCCTGTCTGGGTTTTACATGACATTTCAAAACTGTAGCAGGTCTTTCTCCTCTGATATCTTGAGGTCTGTGTACAAATTGTACATAAAATTTTAAGTCGGCATATACAAAAAGAGGTATGTTCCCTCCAGTGAACATATACAGAGATATCTACAGAAGAGTTCTTCCATAATACCAAAAAGAAGTGCCTCAAGCTCATAAGTCAGGAAGAGCATCCAGTAAAACTTTGTTATTAATTTCATGAGATAACCATAGATGGTGATTAATCTTGAATGAACCAGCATAAACAAAAAAAATTCTGAAAATCAGCAAAATGAGAGCAAGTACATGCCTCTGCCTATTCTTAACTAATGCCGTTAGCCAACAAATGTTTTGCTCTATTTCTACTGAAGAAATATGAAAAAAGGCAGTAAAAGACAAACGTTATTTCTGACTCTTTTACTTTAATGCTCTAAACAGAAGGTGTATCATTTGATCTCAATGTTGCCAACTTCTGGGGACATAATATTTTCATAAAAGCCATTTGAAATCTCATGTGACAGAGTGCTTAAAGAAATGGGTTCAGAGAGGAATTGATCCACAAAAGCCAAAAGGTAATTTCATACAGGATTGGATGGACACATTTTCCTTGGCAGGCTCCACGAATAATCATTAGTAAAGTATATGGGGCCCAGCAAATGGCAAAGACACACACAATTATGGCAAGTGACTTTGCAATTTTCTTGTCTCTTTGCAGTCTTGACCGAGAATTTGCACAGAAAGATGCAGACAAGTCCCTCTGGCCATCCACAGGACTCACTGTTGTTGGAGATGTACAGTTAGACACCAACGATGGTCTCAATGACCTCATTACCGATGAAACACTGTCCTCCGTTTCTGACAAAGAGGGTCCTCGCCTCAGCAAAAAACAAAACCTCCAGGACACACTGCTGCTCCCTGGAGACTCGCAGTATTGAATGCTGCCGCGCCGCTGGCGTCTCTGGATGTTGTGGAAGATGCTCACATTGAAGTAGGTGACTGAGATCAGTGGCACAAAGAACTCCAGGGTGGATGCACACAGGAGGAAGTACCAGTTGTTGAAGAACTCGGCATGGCACTGCCCCTCCCGTACCGTGCTGCAGCCAGACATGTACTCCCAAAGGAGAACTGCCGGAGAGTAGAGCAGGAAGGCAAAGACCCAGATGGCCACCATCTTGACAACAGGTTTGGACATCATTCCCTGCTGGGCTCTGTAAGATACCTGTGAGAAGAGGACCTGTCACTTGTTAAGGTAACTTGTTGGCACAAAATAATACTAAAAACATAAGTAATCAAGCCAAATACAGCATTTGTTCTGCAGATTCCTTGATGCCTAGGGCAACCTCTCTTTTCTAAGGCCCCAAAAAATGCTATTAATCTTGCTCATCAAATACTGTAGTTCTGCAATTTATTTTAATACTTCAGGATTGGAAATGTGTAGAAGTTATGATAGCTAACTACTGCTCTAGGAGTAAATGAACATGGCTTGGTTTCATCATGATTGCAGTAAGGTAGAAATGAGGAATCACTTTATGATTCATCAAATTCTCATGCTCATAGGAGAGTGAAAGCAGCTGTGGCTGTGCAGGCAAAAGCAGAAGCTTTGAGTATTAGACAGGTTGCTATAAGAAACTGCAAATACCAGACAGTATAATTTGCAGCATTATTTCCTCTTGCCATAATAGAAAAATCTATCCTTGGCATATGCTTTAACATGTCTTCTTATTGAAACATTCCATTTTAACACTCACTTTACCTTGTAAACATCTTGCTGCATTACTACAAAAATTGATGTTTTGATGTCTACTCAGACTGCATTAATTTATCTTACAATCTACCTGTAAAAATCAATCTTTAAAAAAATGTTAGGAGTTAAAATTATAGCATTCAAAGTTAGGAGCTATCAAAGTTAAACCTATCCTTGTAACATCTCAGACTAACATTCTTGCTCTTGGAACTCTGAATCTTTCAACTCTCAAGATTATCAGCCAATGAGAAGCTGGACAACTGTATATAAGACATACTGTTCGACATTTGTCATCCCAGGCTTTACTGAGATTCAGAACTATCTTCCTCATCAACTTCCTATACTGTTCTTTAGTTTAGCACCTGCATGTTATACAATTATTCAGGAATGCTGTCTTCATTAATTTTCATATTAGGCGTGAGGGGCATCATTGTCCCAATTTTATCAGTGAGTAGCAGAGTAATGGAACATTTTTACAGGCATTGTTTCAGAATCTCAGTTTTAAACCTCTGGGCCTGATGTTTCAGACTCCCTTATAACTTAAAGCATCAGTTCAGAGCACAGCTCCAATTCACTTCATCCGCAGTAGCAAATTTGCAGCCCTCTGCAAGACCACAGGCGTCCCATTTTCATAGGCAAATAACAGGAAGCTCAGCATAACTTCACAAAAATTGAGTGAAATGACTGGACCTGACCACACATCAGCAGCAGAGGCGGATCCCAAGCTGATGAGAAAGCATGACCTCTTTCGAACAAAAGGTTACACATTCTTTGACTCACTCCATTCTAATTCCCCAGAGGAAAAAAATGGAAGGTGATTATATATGCAAAGACCATCAACAGTGCCTAAGATCATGGGGTCTGGCTGGGTTGCAGAAGACTTTGTAATTTACTTTTTTCACATTCTGAGCTCTGCAACTTTATTAATATATTTCAATACTGCAATTTGTTAAATACAGGGATTTTCATACTTTTTTCTTAAAAGAAAAACAACCAACAAAATACCAGCCAACCCTAAAACCACTACACCAAAGAAAAGAAAGAGATATGAAACTGTATCAGCACTTCCCAAACAAGAACCAACCAATCTCACACACAGCTCATGTCACTCTAGCTAAGACTCATCAAAAGCAAAGGATATTGGTTGTCTTCCATCTGAACTCAATACCAAGTAGAGCTCAAAAATGATGAAAATTAATATTTCGTAGATATCTTCTGAAGTAGAAGAATGATAGTAATCAAGGAACACTTCTCCCCTCTGCTCATTTTGTTCCCTTCTTTTAATTTAGAAGGATTTATTTCCAGCTGCTAGTTGGCAGCACATGTCAGTCTCTTCTGGTGCTAACACAGATCATCATCTGTTCTTCAGTCAGTCCATCCTATGTCTCTCTCCATATCCCCCTCTCCATAAAAATCATAGAATCATTAGGGTTGGAAAAGGCCACTGAGACCAACTAGTCCAACCATCAGCCCATCCCCACCGTGCCCATTAAACCGTGTCCCTCAGTGCCACATCCACACAGTTCTTGACCACGTCCAATGACTGTGACTCCACCACCTCCCTGAGCAGCCTGTGCCACTGCCTCACTGCACTTTCAGATGGGAAATTTTTTCCAATATCAAACCTGAACCTCCCCAGGCACAACTTAAGGCCATCACCTCTAGTTCTATCACTGTTACGTATGAGAAGATGCTGACCCCCACCACACCACAGTCTCCTGTCAGAGAGCTGTAGAGGGCGATAATGGCTTGAGAGCAGCCTTGAGGAGAAGCATTTGGGGGTGTCAGTTGATGAACGATTCAACATGAACCAGCAATGTGCGACTGCAGCCCAGAAGGCCAACCGTTGCAGCAAGAGAAGCATGACTGGCAGGTCAAGGGAGGTGATTCTGCCCCTCCTTGACTCAATCCAGATTTTTTTTTTTTTTACTACTCTTTAATGGCTAAAGCCCAGGTCCTCCACACTCCCACTGCCTCTGTAGAGTAACAAAATAGTTTCTAATCATGCAAAAGGAGGGAAATACTGAAATCGTGTGAAAGGCTTTATCTTTTCTCTAAATCCCAATGCCATAGCACCTACAGCCAGGGAAACACGTAGGAAAACTCTTTCCCAGTATAATTTGTTGAAGTGTATCTGACAGAAAAACTCTTCAGAGAATTTAGTTGCTCATGTCTTCCTAATCTCTATGAAGTCTTTGCAAATCTTGTGAAAATTTTCAGAGGCCAGGAAAAAGCATATCCAGGGTGACCTTTCTGCCATAGTTTATGCGCCTATTACAGTATACTAAAGCATCAGAGTTTCTCCAGTACAGTAACAGTACAACAACGAAGGCTGGCTTAGCTTCTGGGGTATTTGTGAATATTGAGTTTTACAAAAATCTCAAAATACATACAGAAAATTAGAAATGTTCTTACCGCTTTCGTAACTGACAGGAAACGGTCATAGCTGATAAGGACAATGTTAAACACTGAAGCTGAACACACAAGATAGTCCATAAGCAGCCAGAGCTTGCATAGTCCTTTTCCCAGGTGCCAGGTCCCTGTCAGGGCATAAGGGATGTATAGTGGCATGCAGAAGACACCTATGGAAATGAGCAAAATGCACATGTCAGACAGCACCACAGTCCGTGCTATGCAAGTACAGAAACATTTCCAAGGTATCTGACTAAAAAAGTGATGCTGCCTGAATTTACCAGGTGGAAGGCCCTGCATTCTCATGCAACCAGTGAACACTTTGCCACATTCCACGCACCAGTGACATTCCTATGTTTAAGATATTTAGATAATTTAGATTTAGTTCTTAATACACTATGCTGCTGTAAAAGGTACTGAAGAGATTCTTGTAAGATTTTTAGGGAAATAGGAACTCTCAATTCCTCTTGTTCTCCCTCTCTACTATGAATCAAGAGATCTCTGTATGTTATAGGTCCAGAAGCAAAGAGATGAAGCAGTTGTTGAAGATCAAAAGACAGATTGCATATGTTAGAAGAAAAAAGGAAAGGACTCTGCAAGAATAAAAATACATTATTTTAGCAGTTATGACCCAGCAGAAATTTAAGATAATCTAGGCATATCCCAACTCTAAATTGTGTAGCTACAGAACTGAACTACAGATCAGTTTGATGCTTAAGTAAGCAAAGCTTTTCATCAAATTCAGAATGGAAAACTACACAAGTGTCATCAAACAAATTTGTGGAAGTCAGATAATGCCAGGTAAGCTGTACTTCTTTCCTTGGCAGAGGCAATTTCACACTTCTCAGCTAGATGCCAGTACTTGTTCAATGTGGTGCAAGACTGAGCAGAACAACAGAACACCATCGACTGGTTTTATAGTCACTGCTGTTTTTTCCTCCTGTGACCCATAAGGAGCCCTATCCCACAGTGGGGGAACTGCTGCCATTGACAAAGACTTAGGGCACAGGGCACTGCCTGGCAGAAGAGGACTTGAGAGCAACAGAGGCAGGAATCCCAGCAAAGGCTCAAGCTGACATTTGCAGGACTCCCTTAGCCCTGCTGATCTGCGGTTTGGCTCAGCTACAATGAGGTGTTTTGTCTCAGCAGCACCTATCCAGCTGATAAGACTGCTGCAGTTTCTGTACAAAGCCTAGTTCTGTTCGAGAGTGAGACCAACAGGTGATCACAGGGTGCCTCAAAGATCCTTGAGGTAGTCCCATACAGCAGGTAACAAGAGCTCTGCAGCACAACAAGGCCGTTAGAAGCTGGAAGAAGTCATCATCCTTACATGGGAAGGGTTCCAAACATTATACAGAATAAAAACAGTCTCAGATTTTGTTGTGGTGTGACAAGTCAGAATACAGATTTCATGAAAGAGCCGCTTGTATCCATAACCATTCATTTTGCATGTACATTTATTGCCAGGGCCATTTAACAGTTCAGATAATTTCAGTACAGTCTTCAATTGCACATTACACTAGCTTTTTAACTATATATTTTTTTCTCCTAAGTTCCAAAATAAACTGTGTTCCTACCTATATAGATGTATAATAAGCTTCTTGAAAATAGCTTGATTTGCTATTTTTGTTTATTGATACAAATACATGTTCCTAAGAAATGACTCTAGATAGTGCAACGTTCAGCAAAATATTTAAAAATATTATTTATCACTATTCAGTTGCAAACCTTAAGTAATTATCTGATTACTGTGCTACAGTAGATTGAAATGGAATATATCAACAACATATGTAAGATGCTCCAGATAACGTATACAGTATGTGGTTTGATTATTTAGTCCTCAGTTGACTCATTACAGGCAACTCCCATTTTTTATTATTCCCTATTGGTTCACATATAGTAGTGGTTTTTTGTTTTTTTTGTTTTTTTCCTGAAACAACATTAAACATTATCTATTTACATAGATCAACTCTATCCCAGCCAAAATCAGGTCAGACCCATTCCCTATGATAATATAACTCTGTAAATAAGGAAAATTACAAGTATTTATATGAAAAATGATACATTAAGTATCTCATTATGATGTATTTTGAGACACAATAGGCTGCTGAAACACTTAATCCAGTTTCCATCATTCCTTACCCTTCCCCATGTCACACAGCTGGGAAATATTTCTCCAAGAAGAAACCATCCGCCTACAGAAGACACCCTGCTCCCTCTAAGAGTATTGGAAAGCAAACACTGCATGCTTCCCGTTGCAACTTACCCACTGCAAAGTCAGAAATGGCAAGGTTGAGAAAGAAATAGTTACTCCGATGCCTGAGATTTCTGTCCAAGATGAAAGCCAGGATCACCAGGACGTTTCCAAGGATCGTGACCAGAGCCAGCAGCACCATGAGCAGAGCCAGGAGCACCAACACACCCAGGGAAAACTGAGGGTTCGATGGCTGTAGGGACAACGTCTCATTACAGGGTCCCATCATGCATGGAGTTTTGGCCGTGCCGTTGTGCACGTTGAGCATCCAGGTCAGTTCAGTCCAGGAAGAAACTTGCATTGTCCGGAAGGCTGAGATTCATAATAGCTGAGATGAAAAGGCTAATAGACATCCAAAAAATTGAGTCGAGAGGAAAAAATTGAGAGGTTCTGATAACAGGTAAATGTTTTTTGTGAGATTTTAAAAATTGTAATAAATAATAACACATCTGTAACCACATGTATCTGTAGAAGAGTTACCAGAATGAGATATGCAGTACTTCAAAGCCCATATTTTAAAATGTAAGTTCTTGTTTATGCAACTTGATACTTATCTTGGGAGGTCATGAGGGCTGATGGAAGATTCTCTCTCTTTCCTCTCCCTCGTTTTCCCTCCCTTCCTCTCAGAAACGTTTTGCTCATTATCATTACAGACCTCAACTATTTCAGGAAACTATTTCTTAATCTCAGGTTCATACCCTTGTGAAAATTTATGTTCCATTTCTAATTTCATCATATTTCAACAAGTCTGTGCTATGTTTTTGCTGACCAAAGGCGTGGTTCACTTTGCTGTTACAGCTGCTCTTCCTCCTCTTCCAAAAGCTGGTACCCTGTGTATAAGCATACACACAATCCCTTACCAGAGCAGCTAACCAGTAATGACCCAATGCTCAGAAATCAATTTCAAAACAACCTGTAGCAGCCTGAGGGACACAGGTTGCTACCACCCCAGAATCCAGAGCAGAAATGGCGACTCTGTTAGTGTGAACAGGAGCTTTGCAATTAACTTCAATAGGACTAGGCTTCTCCTTCCACACTGGTGGGAGAAATCACGAGTCTTCCTTCAGCGCTTAAATTTTGTATAAGTAATGAAGACACTTGCAGAGAGCTGTGAGCAGTACACAGTTGTAAAAAATCAATCATATTTACTACAGGTTCTAAAAACACTTCAGTGTTTAGACACTTAATTTTGAAAAGTGTTGGCCGTCATGTCTGTGCTTCTGTTGTGAGAACAAATTCATTAGCATTTGCAAAACGCTTGTGCTGAATGTTTGAATGGCAGCAGTACGAAAGTAACAAAGTTTCTGTATCTGTACACACAACTGCACAGCATGCACATCTATTTCTGCTTTTAGCTTAATCTCCTTACCAGGTTACATTGGAAATGTAGAAAACACACTTAGGCTAGCGGCATTCCTGTGTGGAGCCAGATAGTGGGCTTGATGATCCTTGCAAGGCCCTTCCAACTCAGGCTGTTCTATAGACTTATGCATTAGATAGTAGTTGTTGCCCGTCTTCTACTAGCAGTACCGAGGTTGACATGAAGTCTGACGTCTCAGATATTGAAAAGAAAATTGAGGTCAAATTCAGGGTTCATCTAACTCCTGTCCGCCTCAGCAGCCAATAGCCTAAGGAAGAGGATAAGGACACAGCAAAATGTACTGCTGGCGTGCTCCCCCCACCTCTGGTGAATCATGGTTCGAGGCACTGATATGGTACCAAAAGTGACGTTCAGCTACTTTATTTTCACTTTGGCTGATAAAATCACTAAGTTTTTGCTCCTGCAGGTTGCCGATAAGATGACGTAACAGAGCCTCTAAGCCCTGCAGGCCTCTAAAGGAGGGTAACTCCTGTGCAATCTAAGCCAGCGTACAGCAGGGAAATCGCCATGCTTACTGACAAATCGCAGATCCTATGCAAACTGTTAGCATATCCCAATTATACTCACTCTCCCTTTTCTTATATGTAATGCAACCAGTCCTTTTTGACCAGTCCCACCTTTTTATCACAGGGCAACAGCCTATCCCCACGCATTCTAAGTCATAACCCATGGGAGGAAGCACTGAACCCAGGGCAGCTCAATTGCACACAACAAACCTGCTTCGCACCTTCATAACTAGGTGCCATAAACAGCATGGTCATGTCTCCTGGAGGAAAGTACACCAGAGGTTTAATGGAAGACGCACTACATGAGCTTTTAGCAGACTTTTTTTTTTTTTTTTCTTTTTGCACATGTGACTAACTATGATTAAACCAGTTGGGAAAACTTGTCTTGCTAGAAAAATACCTGAAGTGGGTACTGAATAAACTTCTGATTTTCTACTGGGGGTCAAGTGGGCATGTGTTTGATGCTAATCCTATAAAAAAAATAGGCAATTTCTATTCAAATAGGCATGCTAGACAATAAATAAACAAGCACAGATAAATACACCAAAAGGATCTATCAGCAAAAGTTATGGCTTCCTCTTTTCCCTTCTTTCTTCCTCAGGCATTTAATAAGAATACACGGCAAACAGTAAAAGAACCACCCCCAACCACCTGCTCACTGAAGTGCTTAGACTTTACCGGACCAAGAAATCACAGACAGCTCAAAATTGCTCTGCTGCTGATACAGAGGTCTTCATTTTAGAAAGTTGCAGGTGCAAGCTGATCTTTCCATACTTCAGTAAGGAATAATTCTATATATATGTTAGGAAATTTAGATGAAATATCCTGTGCCACCACAACTTCTAGCAGAAATGACAGTTCTTCTCCATTTCTAAACTGTCTTGAATTTATTAATGCTCTTCTTGAAGTTTCATAGAGAAATCAACTGAAACTTCTTTAGAAGGCTCTGTGCCAACAAAATAACGTGATCAGACAAATCAGATAAAAACTTCACCTCTTGTTCAACTCACTTAAGTTTGAGCAACAAAGAAAAAAATAAAACATTCTGATGCCACCTCAGAGGAGACAGGGATCCAGTATTAGTTCATCAGGTTTCAGTTGTACTTCTGATTCATTTCCGGTAAAGCAAAGTTTACTGTTAACAGTTCAGTATAATAATAGAATCCTTTTCTTCTTCTTTTGTTCTAGCTAATGAAACTTCTAACTATTCTACAATTAGAGAATACATATAAAGCCGACATTTTCCTTAATAAATTTATAGTATTTGACGACAAAATCTCACTGTTAAAACTGCTGCTTCACTTTAACATTATACATTTTATTAGGACATTATCTTTAAGATTAAAGCTATTTCAAGCCTCTTTCGTAACCCCTTTCCCTTGCTGGATCCCACCTGCTAGTTCATATAAGTTATTCAACAGAATCTCATTTCCCATCAAGTCATGTCCTGCGCTGAAGAATACTGTGCACCACACTGCTTTAATTGATTTTTCAACATGTTCCTCTAGATCCTTATGTATAAATCTTTAACTTGCGGGAAAATATTAAATTCTCATAGTTTACATTGATAGACGAGATTATTACATCATTTAGTAGCAGAAGTTCCGAATATCGTAATTTAGGATAATGCACTCAGCAGGAACATGGGGACTGTGCTCCTGTAAAACCCTTCAAGTGACATCTTTAACTTATCAAATGCAAAGTCTGACCCCAGCGTTGCTACCTGCAACAGGAGGAAGCTGTGCTTTTTCTAAAGCTAACCTCATGTCAGCACACTTCAGCTGAATGCAAAAATTCATTCCTTTCCTGCTATCAAAAGCAGTTTTTGCTGCTTCTGCTCAACTGGGCTTCACCACAGAAACCTGCAGAAACAGTGACACAAACCTATCAGAAAAAGCAAACCAGAAAAACCAGAGGCTACAACTCCGAGACCCTACCCCGAAACCAAAGTCATTTGTCAGCAACATAAAAACCAAATTCTAAGGAAGTTAGGTTCTTGTTTGTTTGTTAACTAGCCAGCTGCACTATACACAGCGATAAAAGTGTAAGGGTCAAAATACATTGCATGTGTCTGCTGCCACTCTGCTCTGCCCACAGTAGGTTAGTTCTGTCCCTCAGCACCAGTCCCAGCGTGAACATCCTAACACATCTCAGGTACTTCAACCACAATAGAAAGAGCCAAATTTCTGATCCTGCCACATAATGCCACTTCTACTCTACAGTCTTGTACTGCAAAGCAGAAACCATTGTATTCAGCTAAGCAGTAGGATACCGCCTCCATGAAGCACAGCTAATAATCAAAGAAGAAATACTGCAAGGTTTTAAGGCCATGGAGCCTACTTTCTAAGGACAAAATCCAGTGTTGCAAAACTCTTCTGGAAAGCCACATGAAAATATTCTTAGAATAAAGGAAGTTGCACACACAAAAAGGAAGAGGCTGCAACTTTTCTTACTAAAATGTCCACAGGACAGCTAGCCAGCACTTCTTGTTCCCACTGAATGAAGCACAGTGAAAATAAACGCTCATTTCCATTTTGATAACCTACTTTCAGTGGTCTGTTACAATTTTAAGTAACAGAACATCCATTTCGCTCACTGACTGGATGATCTATATGACTTATTACACTTACGATGCAGTTATCAACAACTCGTTTCTTCCATTTTGGGGTTTTGGGGTTTTACCATCATGCAACACTGAAAGATGAGGTTCTTGAGGACAAGGGACAGCAACTGCCAGAAGGTTAAAAAAAAAAACAAAAACAAAGACACTTAGTGGTCACAAACCGCAGGCTGAACGTACACAAGCACAGACTTTCCAAATCAGCTGTTAGTTCTGCATACTCTTTGGAAAAAGGCCATACGTTACCACAGTTCCACCACAGGTGGAATTGAATCTATGGCAGCAGAACATCTCACACTTCACCTGTTTTCCATGCCAAGTAACTGCAGCAATTTCACACTTCCATAAAAGCAATAGAAACTTTTCAAATACTTAAGTCAATATGTTAATGGCAACATTTTGACTCCAGAATAGTCCATCAATAAGACAAACTATGGACAAGTACTTCCATGACCCAAGACGTGCTAAGATTGGTACATATAATAATAAATGCTATTCCTTCACTGGGAAGACTGCTATTTTGGTATTGCAAGTACAGATGTTAAGACTGAACCAAAAGAGTTTTAAAAGGCAGATGAGGTAACAGAACTGCATAAAACTGTTGCAACAGATCAGATCAGGATCCAACTGCTACAAAGTCTACAATAATATCCTTGTGGGTTTGTGTGTTTTTGAATTGCATATTTTAGTGGTACTTTTCAAGTTACCGGAATGCTTAAGGAATATTTCTGTTGCTATACCAAACTCTGGAGTAGTTACTTTAGTTAGATGAAGTTTGCCTTACACAAAGTTTTCTGGGGAATCCATACTGAACAGCTGCAATGAACAGTGGTGTGGAAAAACATACCAGGCAAAAGGTGTATACCAAATGGGTGGTTAAATAAGCTAGTCTTACAAACACACCTTTAAATTATGTTTCTTCTGCCGAGAAATGTCATTAAAAACACTCACAACTCTTACGTTATTATATAAGTAAAATATATCAGGTGTGTCTAAGAACATATCTGTGACTCAAACGCCAATATTAATGAATCACAAAATTGAGAAATCAACTTGAGGAAAGAAAAAAAGAGAAAAAGCAGATAACTAAAATTTCATCCTCTGCAAATGAAAGATTAAAAATATATATTTTTTAAAAAAACTAAATAAAAATTAATAAAAACTAAATTGCGATATGAAAATTAGCTGACAAAATGTCTGGAAGTTATTAATACATGAGTAGAAAATCCAACCATTTCTGATTCTTTTTTTCCCCCCCATCTACAGAACTAATTTCAGAATGTCTGCTAATGTTTATGACTAGCTGTAACAGCTTGATTTCAAAATCCCCATATTCTTTGTTGAAATCACTGGTTCTTTTAGTTACACAACACTTAATCTTCAAGCTTTCAACATGCTCCGGGAGTCTGCTACTCAGAGTGAAATCTTCAAAGAAATACTGAAGAAGTTTCTCCCTATTTCTTTATTCATCACTCATGTTCCTTCCTTGTGTCATCAGACAGGTGCTAACTAGCATGAGAACTGCATAAGCAGGACCAATACTATTTAACACTGGCCACCAGTTTTACTATTAGATATTGAAAATTTGAAACTTCATAAGCGATCTTGGCCTTCGAATAACTTCAGTCTCACTGTCAACACAACAAACTAGTGAATTCACATTCAAACAATACAGATGTTTGAGTTTGAACTCTGCAACAGGTAAATAATCTGCACTTTAAATCAGTAAGCCATCACTGAGGGGAGGAAATGGTACAAGAATATAAAAAGGTTCTAAGTTCTACTACAGAACGACAAAAGAAATCACATAACAAGATGAAAAAATAGATATAGCTTTACTAAATTCTCTTTCGAATACAAAACTTTGTATTTGATAAGGCATTAATGTCCATGTTTCCTTTCTATAAATAGGTGCAAAGTAATCTTTTATAGTTTTTACAAATAAATTAGTAAATTAGTGTTCTGTTCTCTTCTTGTTGTCCTTCCTGATCTTTTTGCTCTTTCCTGCTGGTTTGGATGATTCTTCCTGAAACGAAGGACAAGCACATCAAAGTTTAAAATAACATTCTTATATTCTGCTAGTAGTCTTTCAAAGTCACCCACAAGAATTATTTTAAGTATGAAGCATTCGTAGTTCACTGGGACTCACTACAGTTTTGAACTTTTTTTTAACCCTTTAGTTTCATCATTTTGCCTGCTTATCTTGCTATATAAAAACTTCTGCCTTCAGCAGTGTTAAAATTAGAGACATAACTATGATAACAAAAATACACAGTATAAAAATAATCTAAGCCACTTCCATTCAAGGAGGAGCTCACCAGTACAGGAATACTTCTACGCTATATTGCGGGAACTGCTTCTAGTGTGGATGTGGCCCTATCAAGAAATATACCACACACCAGTACAGAAAAACTACTTCCCTAGACAAAATAAATCTACAATGATGAAAAACATGCTAGTCTTACTAGAATAAGAGTTACCATAAGTTCCAGCTGTTTCTTTTCAAAAGAACGTTGGTAACAAAACATGTTTGTTAAAAACACAATCTGATTCAAGCTGTTATGAAAATAACACTTATTTACACTCACTTTTAGTACCAAACCTTCTCGAGCGTAAATGCTTGAACATCTTGTTATAATTTCCTTTTATTTTATAAAAAATACATTCAAATAAGAGAAATTTGATCAACAACCAAGAAAGTGAGTCAGTGAGTATATACAAGCACCTCTGAATTGCTAGAAGTAACTGAGAAGTGCAGGGGGAGGAACACAGAATGCTCAGCGTCCAGCCACAGCAATCTTAGATACTTTTGTATAAAAAGAAAACTTGACAGTGGCATACTTGAAAAAGTATCCATCAGAAATCATTTCCTACCATCATAAAATTTCTATCATTAGCAATTACATATTTTAATATAACATACACTTATCCGTTGATCTGAGGACGAAGAAAAGAGTGTGGAAAAACAGGAGTAATATACAATTAAGTGATCTACATATTCCATCTAAAATTACATTTAAAGACAACCGGAATCCCTGTGTCAAGTGATTTACCCCCTTGAAACATTTTTCCTTCCTCTTTTCTGTAATGCTAATGTGAGTTGGTTTGAATTCTTCCAGTCTACTTTTTTGTTTAAATGATGCCTACCATCTACTATTTTAATAGTATTTTCTGTTATTACGATGCTATATTATATTTTGTAATTTTCAAATCTTCTTTGAGTCTACTAAGGCATTCACATTTTAAAATGCCTACTAGCTACAGTGATTCTTAAACTCGATCTGCCTACTCAGTAACACTGCAGCACATGTAAACATAAGAGGGAGCAGCAGCAGCCAGTTTTCTTAACAGAAATCAGCTTATCACCTTCCTACCCTTCCTCGAGCTTCACGATGATGTTCTGGACCACAGTTCTCAACTGCTGCCACACTCTTCTATTGCACACTTCACAATTACAAATCACTAATACTGGAAGTTTTTATAAAGGCATACAATCAGTGCAAACACTCCTTACCAGTGCACCGAAGCAATCAGAGGATGACATTTGAAATAGCTTTACATTTCTTCTGGCTTCATCTAAGAGTGACAGTTTACACACATTTACATACAAATGCCTCCATTTTAAGCGGCAGAAACTTACCACTGAATGTACATAGTTGTATTCCACAAGTATATTTCTTGCACAATTGTTGATATGTTTAAAACGATCCGGTCCTAACAGAATACCTCCATACCAGCGGGATACCACAACTAACACATTCTGGACATTCAAAATCTGTTTAAAAAAAGAAAAAACAGTGATTTTTTTTTTTTTTTAATTGAACTAGTTTTATTGTGGACATCTTAATTACAGAAAAAGTCTACTTGTTATTAAGAAATTAGCATCAGCTCTGTATCACACATAGCACAAAAGTCATCAGAGGGTAACAATTAATGACAATTCAGTAGATGTGATAAGTTTCACTGTCCAAATTTCTATTGAAAGGCAAGTTCAAAGTAAAAAAGTAAATCCAGTAAAGATGTCCCTTTAGAAATGGCATAAAGTCACCTCGTGTGCTACAGTTGCTCACCAATGTAAAAAGCCTCAAGGCATTACTTAAAGGGTTGATTACTACTGAGTTACTTTCACTACTTTTTAATAGGACGCTGTTACTTCCAGAGAACCTCTGCCACTAGGCAGACCAGCTTTCCACACTTCTGGAAATGCTGGTGGATAAATGTTAATTACAGCCAGAGAACAGGTCCATAAGGCATGGTTCATCTGGATATCTAAAATGCCAACTCATCTCCAAAATCATAGAATATACCAACTTGATGGTGACCCACAAGGACCACTTGTGGAATTCTCTCCTACTGTCACCATACAAAGGACTTAGCAACAACAGTTAGATAACGCAAGAAAATCTCTGAATTTTCTGGGTTTGAATCAGCATCCCTTACAGTTGCTTTCTGAAATCCAAAAGGCATACGTAAAGTTCATGCAACATAATTTTATAGCAATTAGTGTTGAAAGGAACTAAATAACTTTCATGCAGCATTTTTAAGACCCTCGGTAACAAAATAAAGGACAGAGCTAAGCAGGAGCTCTAATTTCTTTTACTGCAATTAAAGGCATGAAGCATGGAAGACCTCAGCATCTTTATTTGTTGCAACATCTAAATCCAGCAGCAGCACAAACTTGTAACAGCTTGTGACAGATGACTAAATATCAGAAACGTGCCTTGCTAAAAATATACGAACTACGTTATGGCATGGAAACATTTAGTGATAATCAGCATTAGTTAGTGGACAGTGGCTATAATCCTGAATTTGTTCCCTCCAACTAAGGCATCTACATCTGGGTCTACATCAAAGGTCTTCACTTACTAGGGCTGTGCACTATTTCACTAATACACACAGATGGACAGAGAGAGCAATCACAGCTCTGTCTGCTTATTGCAGAGCAAAATGCTGTGGTCTGCAAGACAGAAAGTGCTTTGGTGAAGTGGAACGTGAGGAAAAACCCTTACAAGCCTATCTATAAAGCCTATCTATAAAGCAGGTTAATAATAATTCACCTCCATTAAGGAGGAAAAATATGCATTTTTTTTGTCTAATTTCAACAATCCTATCAGAAGATTTTACCTTTGTGAAGACAGAAACATTGTTGGTATTTTAAAATGTAAAGGATAATGTAAAAAAAAATTGAAAAGAAGGAAGGGCAGTTTTTGTGACAGGCATTTTCTATACTCCATTTACTCATCAGCCACAGAGTCAATTTATACTATCTTTTCACAGTAAACAGGATGTCAACCATAGTTGGGAAGTATTTTAACTCTAACCTTAAGTTTGAAAGAATAAAACTGAAATACTTTTTTCTTGTAACCGGAAAGTGCTATCATGACAAAAGTGTTAGGTTATCTAAAACAAGATATGATCTCTACTGCAAAAGAAGAACAATAACTACAGCAACAATAACTGTATGATACTACCTTATTTTTAAGCCCATATCATAATTGCTTACAACAGAAGAATTAAGAGAATTACATTAACACCTAGAAATTAGCCCTTAAACTACTTCAGTCTTCTTCCATTAATGAAAACTGCACTTTCCTGACCCCTGTAGAAGTATAATTCCAAAGCAAAAATATTCCCAGTAATGAGTACTACTAATGGAGAGATACGATCCGTATGATTTAGATGCATTCACATTTAAAAGGCAAAATTTCATGCCATTCTAAACTGCACTTGTGTGGACTGTTAAGCACTTAAAACACTGTAAATCTGCTAAGTTTCAAAAGTATACATTAAAATACTGAGAAAGAGTCGATGGGCTCAGGATAAATTAAGGAACAGTAACCGCAAAGTTGCTTCCTCATGCTGCTATGACTACAACTGTAAACTCAGGCTTACCATGTAAGCTTAACTTATGTAACATATGCAAGTATTCCTTTCCAAGTCAGAGTTGAGTTACTTAAAAAGTTTCAGAAAGTTCCAAACAAAAACATCAAAGTATTTCAATTTCTTTTTTTCCGGAAAAAAAGAAATATTTGAAATTAAAAAAAAAAAAAGTTTTAAAGCACTTTCCAAGACTACTAAGCAAACTAAGCAACAAAATATACAGTAAGCAAAGGACAGGTAAAGAAAACCCTTGCTCTAAAGGTGATGTGAATCTAAAATCAAAATGCAAAACAATAATTAGTGTGCTGATACAGTTAAGTGACTTCAGGCATAAGATGTATCCAGCTGTTCCCTGAAGTTAGGATATTTTACTTATGGCTTTACAATGGCTTGCATCATGTCAATGAATCAAAATCTATCTTCAGCGTACATTTAGCAGTAACTTTACCATGGCTTTATTTCCACACCTGAAGACTAAAATGTATGTGAACATGAGGGCTAAGGACCCAGAACTGGAAACAGCACTAAGAAATGGATAAAACGATCAGAACAAGTAGACTGCCTCACTCCTGCTGACTTGCATTCAAAGCCCTACTCTGCAAGTTCAATTGGAACAGTCTTCTCATTACAAATATTCACAGAAACTGAAGTAAAGGTTGTGCAAAGGTCAACAGTTCATCCTGTAATCACCTTCTTCCAGTCTTCTTCTTCTTTATACCTTACACCAAATAGAGGATTCAAAACTTACTTCTCTTCTAAACCATTCCAACTATCAATGCCATCTATGAAACATTATCTATTTTTATGATCCAAGAGTTGGAAAACTCATTACATGCATACAACAGTCTATGCTTTTTTCTTTGACTTCAGAGAAAGCAATCGCCTACTGGGCTGAAAGAAGAGCAAGAATTACAGAAATCTGCTGTAAGTTTATTCACGTTGTAGTGATTTTTAAAATCTGTTCAAGATTATAGAAATTAATCTCTGACTTCTCATAACCTGCATAAGATGAAGAAGACGTCCACCAGCTGCTGTCTCCCCATCATCTTCACAGTCCTGTAAGAATGTATGCTTGTCTTCACAGTATATTCTTAAAAAATATAGAGAGAGAAAGAAAGAAAAGCATAAGCATAAAACCGATTCCAAAAGCATCAATCAACTAACATTGTAAGTGATTAATGAAGTCTCAGAGATCTTTCACAAACTTGCGCAGCAATTTTGCTTCTTCACTAAGGATACTCACATCAAAACAGGATGAGGCTTAGGGTAAACCACAAATATTATCTGTATAGAGTAAAATAATGTAAAATCTTCACAACATTTGTTAACTATTTCAGGTTAACTCCATATTCATTACTAGTGTAAAGTTCCCAAAAAGAAGAATCCTTAGGTTTTTATTCTAATAATTACACTTAGTTTAAACCAACAGCATCAGATACAGGTTCAAATGACGGTATGCACCCACAAGTTATAAGAAACCTGACAAAAATACTACTAGTAATTAGTTACATCTGTATTTAACCAGCAGTGCAAAACTATTACTGAAACTCTACTTCAAATTCACCATGCTGTTTACTGAGCCTTTCTGTAGAGCAGAGCTGTGACAGAACACAGTGGTATACCCGAGGGCGCTCCGGGAGACTTTGGTGTGTGCTGCTTTATACAAAGGTCGCGTATAAATTTCCAGAAGAAATGCTCTCATGTTTTCTGTTTTGTCATCTAATTGATTTAATAACATCTGCCCTTAAGTTTAATACGCATGTGACACAATGACAAAGATGCTACTTGTACTGGCTAGAATACATGAAGCAATAACTACACTTCTATTGCTAGTTTGAAGTGTATTTAGATGGTATGAGTTAACAGAAACCTTTAACTTAGGTAGACATGCTGGTGAAGTAAGCATTCACTTGCTCTCATTTCATATTTCATTAGGATCATCCCAGGAAGCACATTTTCAGTACATGCTTTTTCAGCTGACTGCTTCCTCCAATAGAAAGGGGCTCTTTTTACTGTCCCTTACATTCCTCAGAAAACCTGCATCACACTCTGGACTGAGACTTTCATTTTACAGAAGCTATGATCCTGCATATCCCAAGCACAGATACAGGTTGGGCAGAGAATGGCTTGTGGGCAGCCCTGAGGAGAATGATTTGGGAGTGTCGGTTAGTGAAAGACTCAACATGAGCCAGCAATGTGCGCTTGCAGCCCTGAAGGCCAACCATATCGGCATGAAGATAAGCCTGACCAGCAGGTTGAGGGAGGTGATTCTGCCCCTCTGCTCTGCTCTCGTGAGACCCCACCTGGAGTACTGCATCCAGTTCTGGAGTCCCCAGCCAAGAAGGACATGGAGTTGTTGGAGCGGGTCCAGAGGAGGGCCACGAAGATGATCAGAGGGCTGAAGCACCTTACCTATAGGGACAGGCTGAGAGCGCTGGGGCTCTTCAGCATGGAGAAGAGAAGGATCTGAGGAGACCTTATAGCAGCCTTCCAGTACCTGAAGGGGTCCCATAGGAAAGCTAGGGAGGGACTTTTTAGAAGGGCAGGTAGCAACAGGATGAGGGGCAATGGTTTTAAACTGGAAGAGGGTAGATTTAGACTAGATATTAGGAAGAAGTTCTTTACTGTGGGGGTGGTGAGACACTGACTGGAACAGGTTGCCCAGAGAGGTTGTGGATGCCCCCCTCCCTGGAAGTACTCAAGGCCAGGCTGAATGGGGCTTTCAGCAAATTGGTATAGAGGGAGGTGTCCCTGCCTACAGCAGGGGGTGTGGAACTAGATGATCTTAAAGGTCCCTTTCAACCCAAACCATTCTAACATCCTATCATTCTATGTTCACAAAAGTTGTCAGACAGACCACTGCCAAACTCATTACCACCCGTTTCTCAATTTCCCTGAAGTTTCATGTATTTCAGCCAATTTTACATGCCAGTTTGCATTCAGCTTTGTGCTTCAGCTCTTATTTCAACTAAAAATTTTCAGTTATTTCCAAAAAGCTAAAGTGGTCAGGTAGAAAAATGTTGCTTTGCAAAAGTAAAACCATATTTAGTTCAGGATGAAGCAGTAATTCCTTAATCTCATCTCTCATACAAAGTATACCAACACATGTTCCAGTCCACTTTTAGGGTTTTTGTTTGTTTTTTTAAATCCTTAGTGCTGTGCTGCTTTACTATCTTATATTATCTTACATATCTTTATATTTTTTCTTACTGTATGTTCTGCTTTCTTTTTCTCATGTTCAAAATAAATCCTAAAATCTTTTACACACAAATAGGACACTTACTCCCATAATGACTCACTAGCAAGGAATCTCTTTGGTGGGTTTTACCTTTCTTACGCACAGCACTCACTTGGCAAGGAATGGCAGAAAAATCACCATCTCTCACCTGTATGCATATATGTTGTGGGTGGCACTTGCAATTTTCTTATTCTCATATAATTTTTCAAGAACTCTCTTTACCTTAAAAAAAAAAACAAAACAAAAACAAACAACAACACAGAAATAAGCTTCTTTTTATAATGGGGGATTTCACATTCACCACCTCAATATCATTGTCAAACAAGCATCTTTTTAGTACTACAGAGAAAGACTTTAATATTTTAACATAAAATTAAACATTCAGTGTGCTAACCCAAGGAGGAGTGCCACCATGCCAGTACACTCATGCCAGTTTCAGATCATATTTCCGGGATACTAAAAACAGTTGTTCCTTGAACTGGTTCACTGTGTACATTCATGTTACTGCTGAATAACCAGAAGCATCAAACTGATTTAATACATAAGATATGGCAAGATCTAAAAATTATTTTAAATCAGTATTAAGTATGAATTACACCTTCGTGGTTTTTTTCAAGTATAACATTAAGATGGAATAATGGCACAACATGTTTTCTCTTGCATGCTGCTTTTATTGATATCACAATAATGTGCAATGTTTAAAAAGTTCTACTGCATTTTGAAATATAATTTTTATTCAAACCTACTTGTTTTCCAGACTTTCCATCTTATGGAAAGAATAAAAGATAACAATACCAATAAAACCTTTCTGCTATGGCTCTGAACATGCCAGTATTTCCCAGAAAACTGGTGTTTTTACCACGTCCATCCTTCTGTTCTTAAATACAACATTCAAAACATTTATCAACATGTTCTGGAAAAATCAACCCTTTTAAACTTGTTCTAGAAAAGTGAAAAGATTTGACTAAAGCAGTGTTTTGATAGGTAATAAGTAATTAATCTTATCCTGAGGAAAGCATGACTAAAGTTGAGAAAGCTTGGGAAAACGTGCATGGCAAGTAAGTTGTCCTTCATACTGAAAAAAAATAAATCGGAGAAGTAATAGTTATTCATACTTACTATCTGTCCTAGCTATACTGTGCTATTTTCAGTTCTTCTGGCAGAAATTTAACGCCAAATAACCTGTGGAATTCTTGTGGATTCCCATGTGCCTACAGTTTGCGGCCCGGACCACGCAAGCAAGCATGCACCAATATGGTGTGAGAAAGTGGTCCGTTTATTCACGTGGTGCAACACCTTATATACTAAACCTCTACCGTGTGTATGCCCCTAAAGGGGGAGGGGTTACCCTGTCCCGTGACACCACGAATCCCCGCCTTCGCCTATTACAACAATAACCTCAATGAATCTCCTATTAACAACAGAGAACATTGCTTCAGACAACTGTTTTCTCCAGTTTTCCGTCTTAAGTGGAATACTGAAGAAAGACAACTCATTATTTAATATGCTTTCATAGATACATTTCAATAAACAGCACAGAAAGCACATGAAATGATTGTCACCTTCAACATCTGTTATATTTTTAGGATCCTGGTCGCTGACAGATCTCTCAAAAACTTATTACGTGTCTGTATTATTAATGAACCTCTACCACAGCCATCTCACAGCTAAGCAATAGCCTATCCTTTTTCATATTGTAGGTCTTGAGCCTTTTTTCCCTGTTCCTTCCTTAGGGAATTAAGGGGTTCTCTACAGGTCAGCAAGAGACCTGCTCATAAAAGGTACAAAAGATCTTTAAACCACACATCAGCTCTTAGCTCCATCTAGGCCTTAGTCCCTATGCCAAGTCCAAGCACCACATACATTTTAAATGTCAAAATACACCAGACAAGGAAAAGCAACGATACCAAATCTAGCAGAACTATCAATTTTGTTTCCCCATATGCTATCATATTTGTTTAACTACCTACAGTGTTATTCTGGCCTTTGTTACTGAAAGCTGTATTAGAACTAAAGCTCCACCACTAAAATTTTCCATAAAGGGATTTTCAATGCAATGAGTCCTGTCTTAAAGGACCATCACTGCAACATACAAACATGCAGATAAAGCATTACAGGTACACACCAAGTCACTTCAGTTGATAAAGAAGCTAGCTTTCAGAATAGGTACAATGTTTACCCCATTCCTCACCTCTTTCAACTTTCTTTCAGAAAAAGGAACTCATGCCACAGTAATGCTACTCTGCAGTCTGCAGACCAATCATTTTGCATGGTACAGAAAGACTCTGAAACAAGCTGGATTTGACACTCAGGAAACTGCACTACCTTAATACTACGCATATTCTAAGTATAGGTGGACTTTCAAAAGAAGTCTTAAAAGAAGCAGTGAAAAAAGGGCATTAAATCAATGATTCCAATTCCTTTCCTTTCCAAAGCGAAATAGCTCATAGAATCTCACATTTCATAAAGACTGAAAACAGCTAATAAAGCCTCTAAAGTGCAGTGATGCTTCAGTGAAAACGGTAATGCATTAAGTATTTTTAAAAATTGAGCTATTCCACATTAAACCTAAAGTATAAAATTACTTTCACTTTGGAAGCAGTAAGAGAACAGCTCAAAAAAGCTGAAGGAGCATGATGTATTCAGACAGAGAAAAATAAGACAGATGACAAGATAGATATGAAAGGCACAGCACATTTTTGGACATGTAAAAGTAGAAGTCATAATATTTTTTTTTTCAAACTCAAGAAGCTGAAGCCTACTAGAAATGTGTACTACGAGCAGATAGATACAGTGCAGAAGAATCATTCAAAGAATATACAGCTGTAGCACAAGAACATAAATGAATGTACAGTATGTATGAAAAAAGGTCAGGCAAGGACAGCAGAGCAGAGCCTTGTGACAGAATAATATTGATGAAGTTAAGATGAATAGAAACAAATCTGCAAAAACAGACTGTATGTATTTCGAGGTTTAAAGAGAACTGGAGTATGAAAGTGTTGAACCTTAACTAAGGTATCTAACGTACCAGTTAAAACTGATTCTGCAGCAGAGAGTGACTGATGTGATATCAACATCTCAAAAGTACTCCAGAAGTATGTATACGTCTTATACCCATGCTAGGCAAATTAACAGAAGGAAAAAACAACCAAACAACCCCACAACATCAGCACAGCTTAATAAACTACTGCCTCTGTATAGGGAATTACGCTTCTAAAAATCTGTCAGTCTGTCAAGATTATTTTAGAGTTGCTGAGCATGTGCTTCCTAGCTGCTAGTTGATCTAGCCCACCTGGAATTTCAAAAAGCATTTGTTAAGATCTGCTACCAAAAAATCTTGAAATAAAAGTGAGAATTGGATACAAGGAAAGAGGAAAACATCCACAAGGTTTAACTCTTAGTTAATGACAAGAAAAGATGGGTACATCAGTAGTTTCCACACTGAACAGGGATCATCAAAGGAGACAGAAGTTAACACAATCACAGAATCGTAGGGGTTGGAAGGGACCTCCAGAGATCATTGAGTCCAACCCCCCTGCCAAAGCAGGTTCCCTACACCAGGTTGCACAGGTGGGTGTCCAGGCAGGACAGATGCAAAGGGATGTAAAAAGTGACTGAAATTAGTCCAAAAGTCATATTTCAGTGTTCTTACACAGTTAAGAATAAGGGATAGCAACATCTACCCACCTCAAAAATAAAACTGGAAACTACCAGGATGCATTGCAGAGCTGATACTTAGGAGTTATTCAGCCAATAATGAAAGGCAAAGACAGATGACCACTCAGGTGATACCGACACACAAAGAAAGATATATTCATCTAATTGCAAGTATTTCAGTAACATTTGGTCAAGCTCAAAGTATAGACAAAAAGAGTAGGCATAATCTCTACTAACTTGTCTGGGTGTCACCACAGGAGCCAGATGTGCCTGGAAAGTACTCCTTCGATCTGTGAGTGGGTTTCCATGATGTATCATTGGCAGTTCTTCATCTATTGATCACAAATAAGGAAGTGTTCATTTTCTTAAGGGTACTGAAACAGCATATTTAGCTACATACCTAAAGAATATCTAAACTTTAAAGAAAGAGATTGCTTAAAGCCATGTACAAAGTGATGTCATGCAGAACCACCAAAAATATACAGGGTTATTTGCAATCATTATTCTTAATTATGATCTTTTATAATGTTAATTTTACTCAAAAGCTGCGTAGAAAAACTGAAACTTAAGGCCACTCTTTCCTAAACGATTTCATTGCAATTAACAAGAAAACATTTTTACCTTCTTGACTTTCAGATGTGATGTAGTTTAAAATTTTGACTGGATCTTCCTGAACAGGCTGATAGTCCAGCATAAAATCATCCCCACTGTCTTCATCAACTTCTTCAGTGGTTTTCTTAATATCCGGTTCTATAAACGTGTAAGCAGTAAGCAGACCTATCACATACTTTTCTAAGAGATAAGTAATACTAATTTTCAAATTCTTTTTCTATTAAATGTCTGGCTGTTCAGTTGAAATCAGCTTGCTAGCAAGAATAAGAATTATGAAATGCAGCATAATAATACTAATTACAACAAAAAGCAGAAATGCTTTGCCCAGGATTTACTAAAATCACATTTAGAATTAGGAATAAAATACTCATTCCATGCAGTCTTTGCATAATTTCTCTGTTTTAATACTAATTAACACCACTTCTAAGAAGAAAATAACTACAATGCTTACCATTTCCATTAAGTGTTTATAATGATTCCATTAATTTAATCTAAATGCAGGAACCAAAATAGTCTGATATTTTTATTAGTATAAAATAGCAGCAAAATACACATTTTATTGAAAGACTAAAACTAGACTTTATCATGAAGAAGCACTGAAAATACACCTTTTCTTTCCTCCTTTTCAGCCCCTCATTATTCATGGGAATGAGCTAACATCCGCTACATTAAAAATATTTCTATTTCCTTCTGCCACAAGTGCATGCAGACATGTCGCTCATGTATTTCATGGCAGCTTAGCATTTTAATGGGGGGAAAAAAAAAGGCCCATCATTTATGGGAAGAGCAGCTGTGAATTTATACAAGCCCCATCACTATTAGAGTAACAGCAGAAAAATCACTGCAACTTCAGTCGTGAAGCAACTTTTAATCGCAGTATAATAAAATTGAGGACTTTACTTCATTGCAACCACCTCCTTCATTTTTATCTTCTACTGCTTTTTAAGAAAGCACTGTAATACAATAAGCCAAACCAGAGATTGTGTTCTCTTACCCAGGTCAGTCAAGAAAACTGGGAATAAATCTTTAACTGGCAATGAAATCTTACTTTGCAGCTGAACAAGAAGTAAATTGAGAAATCCATGTATTTCCTGAAGTACCTGAGTTTGATGACTGTGCCTTTTCCACCAGAACTTCTCGTATCTTCTCCACCCATAAAAAAAGAATGCTTTCACCAAGGTTCTGTCTGGAAGTTAAAACTCACAGTGAATAAGGAATCTTTTTTTTTTTTCTTTCAGATTTCACTTAGTATCTACATTAAATAATTTGCAGATTTCAGGCATGACGTAATAGGACATTACAGATCAGTGCAATAGGGAGCTTAGGCTTGTGGAAGCTCAGTGACAATCAGCATCATTATATACTCTATTGCGCTTTTTTCAGCATTAAAAGCACCAGTACTGGAAGAAAACAGGCAACTGATGGAAACTTTTTGGCCTATAAAGAAAGCGAAAACAACTGCGAGTACGGTAAATTGGACAGCCCTCAGCATTTTCAAAAGAATACTAAACCAGTTCATCTAGTTTTTCAGCATGCTCTGGATTGGTTTTCAGAAAGTTCTGTACTGCCTGTGTTGAGCTCTTTCAGCCAGTCTGCCTGCAGAGTCTCTTTCCCTTTATACTGAGAGTTTCTTAGAACAGCCTCCCTTCTCTTCCCCATCATGCTCTCAGCACATACACAGCAGGACTGTAACAGTAGGTCAGTGGAGCAGCATCATAGAATCATAGAATCACAAGGTTGGAAAGGACCTACAAGATCATCTAGTCCAACCGTCCTCCCCTTACCATTACTATCACAAGCTACTAACCTATATCTCGTAGCTCCTCATCCAGACGCCTCTTGAACACTGCCAGGGACGGCAACTCCACCACCTCCCTGGGCAGCCATTCCAGTGCCTGACCACTCTCTGAGAGAAAATGTTTTTCCTTATGTCTAACCTAAATCTCCTCTGGTGCAACCTGTGGCCATTTCCTCAGGTCCTGTTTGTTCCATGGGAGAAGAGGCCAAACCCCTCCTCATCACAGCCTCCCTTCAGGAAGTTGTAGAGTGCAATGAAGTCTTCTCTGAGCCTTTTCTTCTCCAGACTAAACAATCCCAGCTCCCTCAGCCGCTCCTCATAAGACTTGTGCTCCAGACCCCTCACCAGTTTCGCTGCCCTTCTGTGGGCACGTTCCAGGGCCTCAATGACTTTCTTTCAGTGAGGGGCCCAAAAATGAACACAATACTCGAGGTGCAGCCTCACTAGTGCTGAGTAAAGGGGGATGATTACCTCCCTGCTCCTGCTGGCCATACTATTTCTAATGCAGGCCAGGATGCCGTTGGCCCTCTTGGCCCCCTGACCAACATGCTACAATTTGGTGATGATAAATCCTATAGGAGAGGAAGGAGAGGTAAGCATTAAGCTTAAGAGCCCTTAGTTAGCTGGCACAGACATGTATTATGCTAATGGTAGAGGATGGGATAAATGCTTTTATGTGCACATTCCAAGTAAAGAAACACTGCCTGAATGTGCAGCAGGACTGAAACATCCCAAAATATATTTAAAATAGTGCCCTGAAAATTAACTTTCCAAATTATATTTCAACATGTTTATGATCCGTGTGTGTTAGTCTCAAAACCAGAACTGAAAATGTAGGCCTTTTGCCAACTCACAGTTCTTCTATTAATAACTTTATTCTTACTGCCACCGTCTGGGACAGCATATAAATACATACCAGTAACAAAATTGTATTTTAAAATGCCTGTTTTACATAGTGTATGCAGCACTATTGCCGAATGAAATTAGAAATTCAAATATATATATATATTTTAAGAAAATTTTTCAAGAAAAAATGAGGACTTTGTAAACTTGTAGCTGTCCCCAAAACCTTGACAGACTCCAGAATGAGTGAAAACCCTGATTTCATGCTACTACTTCTCATACAGAAGCACTGTTTTAATAATACATGAAGAACTGCATTTGTTTTAACGATGGAATGAAAGATTACACAATGAATAAGATTTTTCTGTTGGATATAAGTAACTAGCAATTTCTATAGCTATAAACCAATTTCAGTTTCTGTCCATTACACTTAGTCTCAAAGGTTACTTCTATAGACAGCTATTTTTCTTGGCACTTTCATCTAAATCATGAAACAAAGCTTTGTTATTGGAAAAAAGAAATCTTACCAGAAGAGTATATGAAAAAATAAAATACACCCAAATATTTCCTATATTTTCAAGTTTTAATAACTTTGGGCCTACCAAAACAGATTTGTGATCTACTGCTATCTGCTTTTCCCATCTTCTTAAGAAGACATAGCGAGTCACCAGCAGTATAGTCCATATTGTTTGCAAAACTAAGCAATTTAGATAACTAGGGGGTTTAAAACCAGGTAAACCACACATTGTAAACGATCCAGAGTAATTAAGTTTACCTGGCAACTATTTAGACAGTGGATAGATAAAAGGCTTTCACAAACACTGCAAACATCAGTGACAACTCCAGAAGGGTTTTAAAACACACTCTAAAAATGACACGTACAGTCTGAAGTACAAACTCATTCATTCCCTGCTGAACAAACAAAAATAGCAGGAAATCAACAAGGGCTCCTTGCAAAGAAAAAGAGTGCTTAACAACCATGCTATTCCTCCTTGCAGCGGCAAGATGCTCTAGACACCCAGGATGCTCAGGGCAGTAGGAAGGACATACAGCAACTCTGCCTCTGGTGAAGACTCCAAAGAAAATGGACGCAATCAAGGACACTGTTCTTTTTCCTCCACTCTAGAACTTTGAACTTCAAATCCTGACTCATTTTTGCTTGGTTAAATTATAGGAAACCCAAATACCTGAAATAATGTGATAATTAGATAAAAATGAAACAAAAACAAACAAGCCAAACAAAATAAAAAAGCCAAGTGTCTTTCTTATTTTATGGCATTAAAACATATTTCTCAAGCAAGACACTCAGATTTCATTATTTTGGGCATAGCTGCGCCTCCTTATGACATATTTTCTTCTCATTTAGTTCATATCATATGTGGATCTGAAAGAATTAAATAAACCACATAAAATTACTCCATTTAGTATTCCAATTTCACAGCAATTTTAAAATATAATTTGAGTATTTCTTAATGTTATGTTTATTCTCACACATCAAGAGTTCAGCTAGCTACACACTGTGATAATGTGGTTTGCTATGTTACAGATTCTAGTTAAAAGGTTCTGCTAATTGTGTTTGTTTTAAAAGCTACCCACACCTCAATTCTGAAAGTATCTTGAGGCTGGATGTGGCTCTGGTCGGCCTGGTCTGGTGGCTGGTGACCCTGCAAATAGCAGGGGGGTTGAAACTAGATGGTCATTGTGGTCCTTTTCAACCCAGGCCATTCTATGATTCTATGACTTTAAAGGGTCAAAAATTAGAAGCCAAAATTAAGACATCCGTTCTTAAAGAGCACCAGGTCTAAACAATATAAAAGAAACTGCCAGAGTTTAAGACAATTCATTCTTATAAAATGTTTAGTATATACATAGCATTGAATGTTTGATGGCTGCTGCATCAACCACTCTACACACTAGTTAAGCAGGTACTTAAAAGCACACACTGAGCACACGAGACTGAAGATATATCATCACCTTTTACAATGTTCCACAGACTGTAACTTACATATATATTTCTTCCAAGCTATTTGCTAGTTCAGTATAATCTTGTCCCCGAAGCCAAGGAGCACTAGAATAAAAAGAAATACAATGAAAACAGTGCCCATACTCTGATTCCAGCACCTCAACAAACATTCATTTTGAAATAAATATGATAAACACCTTGAAAATAAAACAACATCAGTCATCCCTACTTAAAAAACTTCTGTTGTAAACTTCTTGGTA
Source organism: Pavo muticus (assembly GCA_016647715.1). Classification (NCBI taxonomy): domain Eukaryota; kingdom Metazoa; phylum Chordata; class Aves; order Galliformes; family Phasianidae; genus Pavo; species Pavo muticus. The sequence continues at coordinate 3,196,852 of JACDJE010000157.1, forward strand.
AAAGCATGATTGCCTTGTGCCCCTTTAAAATTCCCAGCTTTGGGAATTTTAGATAAGATTTTCTTATCTCATGTATGAAAGCCGGACTCATTTTTTCTTAGGCTATCATCATTGCAGAGTCTATGTATTATCAGCTTACTTTATAGACTCCCTTAAGCATTATCGTGCTTTGTATATTTGGTGTGATCCTTCAGTTCTGTATCCGTACCCTTTAAATCTCACGTTAAGCTATAAATGTTGCCCCAAGTTTACCAGCACTGTTTTGCCAATACTTCTCAAAAAATCAAGTACAGATGCTGGGTTCCAAGCCCTGCAGGCCTGATCCCTCTACCCTCAAATCAGAAGTCTAGCTGACAGACCCCTAATTCCCATCTGGTTTATATGTCAGGGCACTTGAGGAGAGTAGGGAAGGAAAAAAGGAAGCGGTACATGCTCTGGTTCCATCCCAGTCAGAATGAGTACTCAGGTGAAAAGCGTGCCTTACAGTCTGAAAGAAGGATCCAAGCAAGAGTGGTACACTCAAGGAAGCAGTAAGACATCTCTCTCCAAGACATCAAGCAGCAACCACTGTACCTCCACAGGCTAATTGCTGCCTTGGCAGAAAATAATACTGTAATAATTAGAGCTCTGAGAGATCAAACTATCTTCATGAGGCAGACTTGGGGGAGAGAATATAATATTATTGCTACGACTGGGACATTTTAATTCAAAAAGTCATCTTAACTAAACTTCAACTTACACTTCAAACAATCAACAGTGGTAACTCTGTAAATAAATATTTGAAGGAAAGCAACTATCAACAAGAAACTTCACTTACTTCAGTTGATAAATAGGTGGCTCTGAAGTTGGGTATCCTGGAGGCAAAATCACCTGAAAGAAATTCAGGGTGAATGTTCACTACATTATTCAGCTGGCTGAGCTTTACTGATGGACTCCAACATCAAGCTATTCATTTTGGTTGATGTGAATGTTTCCACACTGCGGAAATGTGAATCTAGGAGCAGCTGCAGAATCACTCAGTTGTCCTAACAAAGTCAATGTAAAAAACAGTATGTCTAAAATGAGATTTTAAAGAAAAACACTGAGATATGGTTCTGTGGGCGTGGAATTAGGATATGTAAATACTGCAAATATCATAAGCAAGTTGTGTTGTCAAATGAATCACAGAATAACAGAATTACAGGGAATGGAAGAGACCTCAAGAAATCATCGAGTCCAACCCCCCTGCTAAAGCACGTACCCTTCAATAGGTTGCACAGGGAGGCATCCAGATGGGTCTTGAATATCTCTATAGAAGGAGACTCCACAACCTCTCTGGGCAACCTGTTCCAGTGCTCCATCACCCTTACTGTAAAGCATTTCTACCGCATGTTAGTACAGAACTTACTATGTTCAAATTTTAGGCTCTTGCTCCTTCTCTAATCACTACACATCGCCAAGAAGCTTGGCCTTATCCATTTGCATCCCACCTCCCTTAAGATATTTATAAACATTTATCAGATCCCTCTCTCTTTTTTTTCCCAGGCTGAACAGAACCGGGTTACTCAGCCTTTCCTCATCCAGGAGATGCTCCAGGCCTTTTATCATTATTGTGGCTCTCCACTGGACTCCTTCTAGGAGATCCTTGTCTTTTTTGAACTGGGTAGCCCAGAACTTGGACACAGTAGTCTAAATGCAGCTTCACCAGGGCAGAGTAGAGGGGGAGGATCACTTCCCTCGACTTGCTGGCCAGGCTCTTTTTAACGCACCCCAGGATGCCATTGGCCTTCTTGGCCACAAGGGCACACTGCTGGCTCATGGCCAACCTGCTATCCACCAGGACCCCAACGTTCATCTCCACAGAGCTCATCTCCAGCAGGTCATCCCCTAACCCGTAATGACACATGCAGTTATTCCTCCCTAGGTGCAAGACTCTACAATTGCACTTGTTAAACCTCATTGGGTTCCTCCCCGTCCAACTCTCCAGTCTGTCCAGGTCTTGCTGAGTGGTAGCACAGCCCTCAGGTGCGTTGGCCAATCCTCCCAGCTCTGACAGCGAGCACTGAAAAGTGTATTACAGATTCCAAACCAAAAACTTCTTAACCTACATGAGTAGATACTAAATCCTATTTTAAAGGATTTTACACAAGTTTTGCCTGCCCAAGTCCCACAGCACTCTGCGTCAAACTGCCCAGCAGCACTGTACCTGCAGGCAGAGGGTCCACTTTGGTTGATCCAGACAGTCACCAATCTTAATGCAATATATTTTCTCATCTTCATCAACAACACACCAATCTTCACCGTATATGGACGAGAGGGCTTCAATTTCATCAATCTAGAGAAAGCAGCGTGTAAAAATCGTTAAGTAAACAAATCCTGCAGCCTTGTGTACCAGCCGCAGCTTTAGGTTTTGCTCTCCTATAGCTTATTTACAAACATGACAAAATCAGTGCAATAGACAACTATAAAAACTAGGGGCCTCGCAGCTCTCGCCCCCCCCCACCGCCGCTCACTTGCTGTTGAGCCACCTCCAGGATGCCCGCCGCCATCAGTGCTGAAAAGCAGCACAGGGCGGAAAGGGCGGGCAGTCCCACTGCGCATGCTCCCTGCCGGCCGCTGACCGCCTCTCCGTCTGTGTGGCTGCGCTCTCCTGTGGGCTGTTACTGCTGTGGGATCAGCCCGGCCCTGGCATTGGTTCTAGCAGAACTGGTTGTACCACCCAACTCCTAGCAGAAGCAATTATCTTCCCTTCCTGTGAACTGTGCTTCCTAAGTACAAACACTGTATTCTGTAAAACAGGGCTATCCTCTGACCAAAACGGACCTTTAGACACAAGGATAGCTACATCTGAGTGTGTCTCTCAAATAACTATCTAAGTAGCTCACTCTTCTGCCCCTTCCTTTGGTAGGATGAGAGATAATGGCTTTAAGTTGTGCCAGAAGAGGTTCAGGTTAGATATTAGGAACAATTTCTTTTCAGAAAGAGTGATTGGGTACTGTCACAGGCTGCCCAGGGAGGTGGTGCAGTCACTGTTCCCGGAGGTGTCCCAGAACCGTTTGGATGTGGCACTGAGGGACATGGTCAGCGGGCATGGTGGGGATGGGCTGATGGTTGGACTAGATGATCCTCATGGTCTTTTCCAGCCTTAATGATTCTGTGATTCTTTTCCATTCCCAGGGATCCCCAGGCACCACTTATTTCGCTGTTCATGTATTTTCCTCCAGTGTATTCTTAAACTGACTTGTTGGGGGAATATTTAAGCTAAGGTTTGTTTTCCACTTTCTTGAAAGCTGAGAAAGTCTGCACATGCTCTGGAGAACGGAATCAGAATTCAGAATGATTGTAACAAAGAGGACACATTCTACAACAAACAGGCAAACAAGCAAAAACAAAACAACACAACGGGATGCAAATGAGCAGAGACAAATTCAGCACTGTATTATCAGCTGCAGAAATTCAGGGCAGAGAATCACCAGTTAGACAGTGGCTCCACAGAAGGGATTTGGGAGCTAGAGTGAATCCCAAGCTAAGCATTTACCAGTTGTGCTGTGCTTTTCTTAAATAAGAACCGTCATGCCGATATGTCCAAATACACAGGAGGTACAGTAGGACACACAAGGTAATCCTGCTTTGTATGGAACAACTGAAGCCCAAGCTCAGACTTTGTGTCTGGTTTTAGGACTGCTCTTTAAGAAAGATGTGCACTAACTGAAGTCTGGATTAAAGCAGTAAAATCAGTACAATCTAGAAAGTCTGACATCTGTGAAGACTTGAGAGAAGAAGTTTGTTAAAGAGGATTTTGAGAGAGGTAGGTAACCTTAATATGCCAGAGACCACTGCAGAGAATACACTGTTCTCCCTCTCATATGTGGAAAAGATGCAAAGTACAAAGATTTAAGTTGAATGTTTGAGAGAAAAGACACTTCAAAGAATTTGCCAACAATGAAATTAGTCATCTTGAGTGAAAGGGACATAGTGATAATAGCCCTTATTTACACAACATCTGTTGCAAAGATGGAGACAATACTATGTGCTGATGAAGCAACATGTTACCTTACTCTGGAGGAAGAAATATTCAGATAATTATGAAGAAGAGCAAAGGACTGAGTTTATTGAGCTGTCATCACTGGAAGCTCTAAGAGAGATTAGCTCTGGACACAGTTCATCTTATCTGGAGTCAGGAAAATGTCATAGGTCATCGTGAAAGCAGTAATTCCTACAGTGCTTACGTGAACATATTCTTGGGCTTGTAGTTCTATTTGAAATGAGATTACCACTATTTACCATGACTTTAACTTTAGAGTGAGAAGATGACAGAGATGGCAAAGAAGGAAAAATTTGGTTCCACACTTGGACCTGGATTCAAGAAAATAGTTTTCAGTTACCTATTTTGGCTCCTAAATTTTAATCAATTGTAATCTGGAAGTATTTAAGAAGAGATATAATTTTAGATGCATATCAGAACTTAATGAACAATACTGTTGATGCTATCTCAGCCCAAAATCTTACTTTCCATGTTCAGATTGAAGAAACATAAGTCTGGGGGAAAAAAATAAATCATTTTTCTTAGTTGATCCGTGTGTAATTAAAAGAATAGAACTCTATCCTGGTATTGTTTGAGTACCTAGACAAATAGGTACATTTTCAGTTGTGAGATTATGAATACTAATGGTTGTCCCATATTTGACATCTGGAAAGGGATATTTTCCAAGCTCAGCAAGATTCTGCATTTGTCCTCATTGTCATGGGCAAAGTGTATTTAATTGTTTTAAACAATTATAAAAAGAATGCACCCAGTCAGAACATGGCAAAAATGCACTTTTTATTAGGCAAAGTCAAGTCACATACTCCACTTAGATAGATAGACAGATGGATAGGTACACAGAAAGGTAGATAGATAAAAGGAGAGAAAGGTTTTCTTAAGTTATCTTCTTCTGACAAAAATGTAATAGAAAGCTTTAAGCTACCAGGATCTAGAAAAGATGATGTTGCATTTATCCTCATACTAAATAGCCTTACAAATTTAAAGAGAGAACTGTGATATTACCGAACTTTTTTTTAACTTTCTGATATAATTATCTACAAAGTGCTTGCATTTTATGAGTGGCTGCTTTTGACTCAGCTGTACAAATGGATTTTTGTAAGTATTCACAGTATTTGTTATTAAACAACTTAAGGTTATCACTGACAGTATTTTTTCTGTTGTCCTTATAAAAATACTGATATGAAAGAAATTAGCAATCTAGCACCAGGAAGAAACTGTACCAGATAAAAGGACACAAAGAATAAATAATAAAAACTGTACGGACTGCAGACATCTCTGGTGGATTTCTGAGAACTCTGTCATTTCTTTTCACTGTCAGTTATAACTGTGAGAAGTGTTGATGAACACAAGAGACAAATGTGGTTAACAAATCTCCAGCGTGTTTATAGATACTCAGTAACAGAGCAGCTGAATTGATATGGTGCCCAGGAGTATTTAACAGCTGATTAATTCTTTGTCTCAAATAAATGTTCTATTAAAGAAGGTTATGAAATAGGTATCCTTAACTTTCAAATTTGGGATACCATTATAGGTATCCCACTGATGAAACTCACTGTTCTCAATAGTGAGGAGTCTCTCCTACTGATGTTGTTCACAGCGATGCATGAACTTTAATATGGTTACCAAATCTAACCTTTGGTCCATCGATTCTGCCTTTGGGATGACAAACAAATACACTTAAAGCTCAAATCAAATCACTTAAGCAAGGGAAGACCCTGAAGGTCAGGAATTGGCCCAGATTACTACAGGGAATGCAAATTCCTTGTTCTCTCTTGTCAGGACAAGAAAACACACTGGATCATTATTGATGCCTGTCCGAAACCAGAATCTAATCCTAGGGAACAAAAGACTTAAACCAAATGTAACCAATGCTCAGGTAGATAAGGAAGCAATATTTACACAAAAATCTTAATTAAGAAGGATGTTATCTAAATGCAATGCACTGAAAAGCAATCAACAATTTTGAAAGGAAAAAAAATAACAAAACTTCCGACACATTTTTTAATGTACTGTTTACTTTCTACTACCAAATCTGTCCAGAGGGGGGAGGTAAATAGCCACATGCTTCGGTTACTTTAAATGAACTAACTGAACATCATCGTTCTCTCTATGCATGTAACTTCTGCTCATTTGAGATTAATTTCTTGGAAATTACCTTTAATAGTCGGCTTTTTTTTAACTTCATTTTCCAAAGTTTATAAACATTATATTGATAAAATAAACCAATGTGGTGCTTAAGTGATATTAGGATAACTGTATAGAGTTTGACAGCACACAGTAAATGCTGATTAGGAGTAAAATGCCACAGTTGATTGAAGAGAAGACTTCTGATCTGTGATCAAGAATCACATATAAAACATACATCATGAAATCTTCACCTTGTTAGAGCTGATGGGAATTTGACTGTTAACTTTGATTCAGCTACAGTACGTAACATACAAGGATAAATCTATCGCTCGATAAGGGCTATCTATACATTTAAGCATGGAGTAGTTCAACTGATTTCAATTGCATAGATATGTATTTTGATAGACTGGGGGCTAAACTGACAAAATTAGGTATAAGCTTCATATTAAGAATCTCTCCACGTGCAGCTAATTTATCATTTGGAAAATAAAATCAGACCAAACTGATTCAATCACAATAAAAGACTGCATTAAACAAACTCAAATCTTAGCCTAAGGCTACTTGGCTGGTAAGACCCAGAAGAAGCATCTGTACAAGTGATTCTGTAATGCTTCAATTAAGAACATTTCTTCTTTAACCACCATCGAGTTGCATGTTGTCTATAGAAGCACACACTCGTCTTCTGTAGAGCTAGAGAAAGCTTTTCTACAATGTAATAACTACGGGTTGGTTTTTAGAAGCCTCCTGGCAAAAGAGAATCAGTGAATCTCACATTTTTCTCCTGCTGTATCTGCATTCATATAAAAAGGGCATGTTAAATGCACACTATCACATGATTCTTTCTGTTGGAGAATGTCTCCAGAAACTGCCTGAACTTGGTTCAGATCTGCTTTGAGCAGAAGTGAGCAGTTTCAACACTTAATCAGGCTCACACCAGCTACAAATTAACCACTTTATAGAGTTATTTCCCCCTCATTAAATATCAGTGACCAACTTGCACCTATAAGATATCCTATTGCAAAAAGTTCAGAACATGAAAAATTGCTTTCATCTCTCACTGGAAGTTGTCCTTTGTAAATGAAGAAGGCTGTATATAAGGAAAAAGCTTTTCATGAGCTCAGTGAGGCATTGTTGTCCAGAGATGTGGTGGTTGTCCATCCCCGGAGACAGTCAAGTTCAGGCTGGATGGGGCTCTGAGCAACCTGATGGAGCTATAGGTGTCCTTGCTCATTACAGGAGAGTTGGACTAGATGACATTTGAAGGTCTCTTCCAACTCAAATGATTCTGTGATCCTATGAAGATCCATAGGGACCATGCCTGAGAGCGTCAGCACAGTTGTTAATTGTCCTGTGCCTGTCTTCTAGCAGGCAGGTATACACAGGTCTGGAAGAACAACCAGGCCCTATGTTTGCTGTACTGCAAGCACAGTGCACAAGAAGTATACCAGGTCTGTGTACAAGCTGTTAGGAAACAATTTTTTAGTTTCAGTTGAATGACTGTTAGTCAATTATTGAACATTCAGTCATTAAATACTTTGCTGTGTAAAAACATACAAGCAACCTATCATGTGTCACTTCTTACTTCATTAATCATCTCCATGAGTCAAATATCTTCAAACATGACTAGTATGCTTTAGTCCGAAGAGGAAGAAAACAAAAAGTGTCATGTGCTAAATAAGTGCTGTATCATAAATAAAATTGTGAAATTTCATGAGGCGTAGTAATATAAATGCCCAGTTATTCTTTTTCCTTTCCAAGTATGAACTGTTTTCCAAAAGTTCTGCCTTCAGCGCTTAAACCACTAGCAACCTGGATCAACCGTGCAGTGCCAGACGCACAGGGAAATGCTTCTTGTCTTCCTTCAGCTGTGAGCAGTACCTTGTAAAATGGGATGTGATCAGCATCTTGCTTGTCTAGTTGCTAGTAATATTTTTTTTTCCCAAGAAATGACAATAAAGAGCAGTAGTATTTGAAAATTTCCAGCTCTTCTAGTCATAAGATTTGTTTGCCTGCAGCAATGAATTCAACTAGTTGATTATGCACTACACAAAGTGGAAGCTCCCTGTCTAAATAGATTTCTCCTCAGGCAAGGCTATGGTATTACAGGTTCACATTCTGCAGTCAGGTTGCCCCATTGCCCCATCCCAGAGCAGGACACGATGTAAAGTATACTGCAAAAATAATTGACAAAACAGTTCAGCAAGCTCTGTGCAAGGCTGTTTGCCATTGCATTCAACCTTGGCATGGGAAGTGTTTCATGCTTTCTACATCACTAATTTCAGCAGGTTGCCTGAAAAAAGGAAAGACATGGAATAGAAGATAAAAGGTACGTTCACAGCAGACAGAACCCTTGATATTAGCAGCACTGTTGTTTGCATTTACACACTTCAGAGTCCAAAACTCACTGGATTATTACTCTGGGATGTACAAGGAGGCAAAGCTCTTGTAAATAATAGATGCTTCTTGAAGCACAGAGAGAGTAGTGATGCAGATCAGGACACGATTGATCAACAACAAAGTTAATCTGAGTAGGCACATGTCTGTGCTGCATCCTTAGGCTGTGTGGTGGTGCATGAATTCTTTATCCTCAGGATAAACTCCACCAGCTCCTTATGAAAGAGGAGCCTGCGGGCAGCTCCCACTTTGTATTGGTGATTACAACACTAGCCTGGCCTTGCTTTTATCTGGCAGTACAGCAAGAGGTTCTCATGCAAGTATCCTCTATGAATCCTCTACTTAAGAAAATTATATAATAACTCAAATAGCCAAAGGAGTATCATTCCACAGATGCTGCATGAACAGGGGATGAAGAATATCTGAAACATCATAAGATTTACTATCTGTTTTACTTCCCTTACTCTGCCTTATTGAAACACTCGTATTTTATTAAGCTGTTTTTAGTCAGGTCTTTCTTCCTGAGATCCAAAAGAACCCCTGCACTGTTGTTGTCTCCCAGTTCATTGCCTTAACTCCCCAGTGCAGGACAGAGCTACACCATAATTAACTGGCTAAAGGGTACAATAAATGCTGTACAAAAATACAATAAATATAACAAAATATGTAAACATTTAATGCTTGCTTATGTATAATATAATAAAAATAGGAAAAGGAAGGGAGGCTTGGTTTAACTGTGATGTTGCTTGGGGCAGTTATAGCATTGCAAAAGGTGGCTCAGTGCCAAAAACAAGAAGAAACAAAAGGGAAAGAATGACAACACACAGCACAGATGCAGTATCTCCACAGGTGTGGAACTGCTGTTCTTTTGGCTATTCATTCGCAGAGTGTTAATGATACATATAGTTACAGGCAGTGGAAAAAAAAAAAAAAAAAGAAAGAAAAAAAAAAGCATGCCTCATTATTTATGTCCTAAGAATTTCCCAATAACTGCTCAGGTACGAACTTGCCACTTTTGGAACAGAAACTTCATCCTAACCTTTAGAGATACTTTCTCATGGCACCCACAGCTTTTCCAGCATGTGACACGGCTGGGCCACGCCTCAGCACCACAGAGCTTCCCTGCCCTGCTGCCAAGTTCTTGCAGGAACAAGATGAAAGGTGATTACACGGGATGAAAGGGATACCCCAAACCACCTTTGTTCCTCACTTTTTCACTCAGAGACCTCTTCAGAGGTCGTTCTGCCCCGGTTCTCCGTTCTTCTCGGGGCAGGTTTTTCCACCCCCGCGGTCCCATAGCTCCCTCAGAAGCCGCAGCCGCTCGCCTCCTGTTTTCAGGCAGCCCCGAGGCCGCAGCACTCCTCCCTCCCTCGCTGGGAAGGGCGGTCGCTGCCGAGTTTCTGACACAACGAGAAGGCGCAGAACTACGCCTTGCCCTTCCCAGCCCCTCACATGGACTGCAGGCAGCCTAGCCGGCCCTAGGCCCGCGGAGCGATCCCACCGGCGCTGAGGGGACGGCGGCAGGCAGGGGGCGGAGCGGCGCCCGCCCTGCGCGGCGGTGAGGGAGCGACCGCGGGGCTGGTCACGCGCGGGGCCGGTGTGTATGGCAGCGGGGGTGAGGGGCGCGCGCGCGGCCTTGGGGGTGCTGTACGTATGTATGTACGTAGCGTGTGTGGGGCGGGCGGCGGCGACAGTCAGGAACTGAGCGCCGAGGGGGGCGGCAGCGGTGGGTCGGCTCACGCGGCCCGGCTGCGTTTTCTTCCGCGGCGCCCTTCAGCTGCGTCGTTGCTGCCGTTATCGCCCTCACGAGTGTCCCCAGGGCTGGCAGGCAGGCAGGCCGGCTGGCCGCAGGAAGGGGGGTGCTGGCCCGCCAGAGGGTTCGGTTCTGTATGTGAGTGGAGGGTTGCAGGGGGGGGCTGCTGAAGTTCTCTTGCCTGTAAGCGCTCTCCGTAGGTCCCGTGCTTGTCATAAACCTCATTCAGGGCTCTTGGGCTGAAAGAAGATCTTTGACAGACAGCTAAGTGCACGCAGCAGGCTGCCGGGGGTGCCTGGGAAGTGGGCTTGGCTCGGTGCCTCAGCGAGAGCGTGGAACAGGTATGTGTTGTGCGTCCATGCTAGTGGTTGTCTGCCCAGCAGAGACGGTCCTTCAGCATGGCACTGCTGGCGCATGGAGTGTGATGAGGCCGTGTGGTGGAAGCGTGTTCATCCCGCTAACTGGAGGTTAAGGCAATGGAGACATTTGGCGTGGGCTCGTGGACAGGTTCTGTCTGTCGGTGCGGTTTGGTGCGTTTTGACCCCTCCTTTACAGCATCGCTCTGTGGTTCACCTGCTGGGACGTGTGAGGATCTTCCTTGCAGGAGTCTGCTTTTTATTGCTCTAGGGAGATCTCCTGAAACAGCAGCCAGTGTACCCACTGTTGGCCTTACTGCTTGTTCTACTATCAGAAAACTGTAGAATGACTTAAGTTGGAAGGGACCTTAAAGCTCACCCAGTCCCACCCTGTGCTGTGGTCAGGGCCGCTACCCAGTAGCTCAGCTGCCCACGGCCCCATCCAGCCTGGCCTTGAGCGCCTCCATGGATGGGGCACCACAGCTTCTCTGGGCAGCTGTGCCTCACCAACCTATTGAATAAGTAGAATGATGATAGAAAAATAGTAGAATAACGGTAGAAGAGGATTCATGAATTGAAAGGTTCCTATGTTGCTCTGCTGACTCAGAGCTTTAAATTGGGCAGAGTTGGTCCTGTTTTTGCTGCTTGTAATTTTTTTGTTCTTTTTTTTGCTTGGGTTCTTCTAGCAGCTGGGTAACTATGTTTCCTATACCAGCAGCCGTCAGGTGGTTTTTCATGGTTAGATATCTTAAGGAACTCCTTACTAAGCAGGCATGTAAAAGTGGTAGCCTGGGCTCTCGTGGGGTGGGGACAAACAGCCCCTCTGTGAAGGTAGATGCTGTAATTGAGGGAGAGGATTGCTCTGGCATAGAATTCATAGGGGAAGGTAAAACAGAGCGTCTTAAATGTTATTCTTTATACCTTCTTAAAGGATAAGATTAAATTAGCAATCAAGTCCTGCTCGGTTGGTACTAATGAGTTCAACAGAAGTGCCTCCCAGTCATATCTCAGTTATATAGGAAGCACTCGATGTTAGATTGTTCTTGTGTTATTTTCTTATGGTGCACCGGTGACTGTAGAGACTGGTGCACAGGCCTTTCAACAGTACCAGGCAATAAAGATGAGCCATGAAAGGCAGTGTAACTTGTATCTGCTGATGAATGAAATGAGCTAATGACGGCAACATCTCTGAGTATGAGCAGATGTCAGCTTTCTGAAGTGGCTGGTAGCTTTGCATACAGGCAGCACAATGCATATAAATTAACCTGTGGGTAGTATTGTATGACTGATAAATCCAAATTAAACCCTCAAGTTTTGCCTTGGTACTGGTGATCTATCCCACTGCTTTGAAGCCGGTGAGGATTTTGGAGCTGTTTTGATGCAGGCTGTGTGACCAACCAGTAAACACCTTTCTGCAGTGGGATGCAGACACAAGAAATGAAATTGTAAGCACATGCAGTTTGAGTGCCTCTGTATTGATTTCTTTCAGTACTCTCAGCTTGCCTCTCAAAATTCCCCTGGCAGTTGCTCATCTCCATTACGCAGCAAATCGTATTGCTTAAAACAGTGTTGGGAAGATGATGCTAAGTTCTGGAAAGAGTCCCTTTGCTGCCAGCTTCATTTAGGCACTTAATTTAGCTTGTTAGCTAAAACTTTAGGTTCTGTGTCACTTATCTAGTAAATAGCTGCACACAGATTCACTTTCCAGCCCCAGTAGTAGGAACAGTTTCCTATGAACGATCCTTCTAACTATGACTAATATCCAGACAGTCATTCTTCTGCATGACTGCATACTTCAGCCTTACAAAGTGTATTTGGAATTGGAGATTTGGCCTGAACAGTGAAACAGCAAAGCAGACAGACCTTTCTTAGCTGCCATACCATGCATGTCTCTTTTCTGGTAACCTTTGCAGTAAGAGTACAAACAAGTCACAGCAACTTAAATCCAGTGACTATTTGTGGGGGGAAATCACATAAGAAGTTTTACCAAGTGATTCAGCTTTCTGTGTGTCTTAAGCTGCTTAACATTCTGCTCATGCACATAACTGGCCTTACTGCATGCAAGAGTTGTGCATTTGGATCGGTTTCTTGGTTCCCTTCCCAAGCAGTCTTTTCTTCCTTCCTTCTCATTGATACCAAATGGAAGCCGCAGGTTCTTAATGCATTGGAAGTGTGTTGCTTTTCCTACCCTGTGCATGGGATGCTGACAAATGAGAGAAATATAATCCCGTCGTTACTCCCTGTCATCTAATACATTTGAGAGATTGCTGAAGAGATACTGGGGGAGGAGGAGTGAAGTGAAGGATGAGCTTTGCTTTGCTTCTCCTTGCCCTGTCCCTCCTCTTTCCCAGAGCCAGCAAAATGAGCAATGAGCTCTGTCTGTGTTCTGCTGATGTGGCCTAGCACAGCTTCAGGAAAAGCATTGCTTGTAAGTGCACGATATAATTATATATAATGCATTATACGAATGATAATGCGCTAACATATTTGATTTTGTTCTTCCACTCGACACTGGTAGAACCAATTCACTGGAGAAAACAATGCTGTCCCACTAACAGCAAACTGCTGTGCTGCCTTGGCAAGTGGATAGGCTCCTGTTTAAAGGAGAAGATAGCTTTAGGGCTTGAAGGATTTCTAGAAGTACTAATGCTGTTTTTGCTGGCAGAACTGATAAGCAGGCACTAACAAGAGTATTGTTTAATCGGTGTTGGAGGAGGTGGTTGTATGCTATGTCTGTAGTAGTTTGCAGGAGATCAGTCCACTCTGTTCTTCTGAAATGTGCTAGAAAGGTCTTGCTTAGTCTTTGGCAAATCCCTCCATCTGAAAGCTGATTCCCTCCTCCCCCCCCTTGCTGATTGAGCAAAAGATAGAGAAAAACTCTTCTCTGCTTTGCTGGCCATTTGGCAATCTGTCCTGCTCTAGATTTCTCTTTTTCTGTCTCTTATATTAACAAGATCTGTTGCTGTTAGAGGCTTTTTATTGCTTACGCAGCGTTCTCACTGTCTTTTCTTGCTGAGTGCTTTCCCATCTTACCATAGTGCAGGAGCTCCCTGCATGTGTTTTAGTTCTGAGTGCATGTGGTGCAGTCAAGCTGCCTCTCCAATGCAGCAGAGCATAAATATGTTGTGGGACTGATCAAAACCTCTGCCAGTATAGGAAAGCTGACTATGTTAGACTTGTCGTATTCTTTGCAATCATTAACTGACTAGGAATTTTGATTCTGCAGGCTCTGGTAATCTCTGTGTGTTAGCTGAAGGTACTAAACTGGAGACACTTAATTGGGGCAAACTTTACTGCTGTTTCTAAGAGCAATAAATTGCATATTGCATCAGTGTCTTCTGAGGCTGCTTTGAAAACATGAGTTCTTTTATTGTACTACTAAAGAGAAGGTCAAATCGACAAAGCTGAGAATCTGACTCCCCTTCAAGTCAATTTGGGGAGTCAGGTTTCTGAGTTCAAGAGATGATGGTATCAGTCCCTGATGGGTGTTTGGAGTGTTAGCAATTAAAATAAGTTTCTCTTAATTTTGAAGACATACTTGAGCTAAAACATGTACATTTCTCCTTCTCTCACTTTCCCTCTGAAAAGCTTAAGTGCTTTGCTAATATGAAGAATTTTAATGCTTCTTAGTGGCATAACTGAACAATTAAGAACAGCTTGTGCATTAAATGTGCTCCACATAGGAAATAATAGTCTTTCTCATGCTATTTAAGGAAGAAAAGAGAAATAATATTAAGTGATATCTTATAGCACCATAAGACATTGTAAAATTGATTCTTTTTTATTAGAGATGAGTACCGAAGCAGAACAGCAACTTCTCCATGATGCTAGAAATGGAAATGCTGAAGAAGTTAAGCAGCTGTTGGATACCATGAGCAAAGGAGATATAATCTTTGACATCAACTGTAAAGGTTAGTAGTCCTCCTCAAATGGTTGTGAACTCACTGCTAAAGCTACAGATAGGGGAATTGTCACTAATAGTATAACCCTGCTTTCTTTGGAATGCTCAGTAGAGTAATGTAAAGCACTAATACAGGTGTTTTTACCCCATGACTCTTAAGGCTGTACTTACGTAGAGAGGGTACTGTAGGGTAGAGAGCATAAAAACAGAGTATAGAAAAACGTACATAAAATCTCTGAGTAATCCACAGGAGATAGAAATGTCAACAAGACAAGAATCGATACCTCTTTCTGCCTATATTCAAGCTTATACCAACTTTGAAGCTTTATAATGGTAAATAAAACTGACCACGGTGCCAGGGGATGGTTCAGGGAGGTATGGAGTCTCCATGAAGGCTACTGGTCAGGTACTGTATTTGTTCTGCTAGTTACGATTTTTAGGCCTGCATTTCATCCCTGTGTAGTAACAACAGCAACGTTTCTTGCCACGTGTGAGAATGTTTGGGATAAACATACAGGTTTTGCTGTTAGCAGTACACGAAGTCACTTGGGAAAAGAAAATAAAACTGCCAGTTATCTGTGTCTCAGTCTTTGGCCAATGTTAAAGTTCTGCATGTGCATAGCTAACACTTACAGCTAAGCAGTTTGCTTACTGAGTGTTAAAATTTCAAACAGGGTCTGGATTAGCAAGCTTGTCAGCACTAGCAGACTGCTCTATTTCTTTATTCATTTAGTAGCTTTATGTTCCTTTACCTGAGTGTGTTTCTGGTTGCTTCAAAAAAGTGAATGTATATCCCTCTCTTTTTACGCAGGCTGGCATTTCATTGTTTTAACTGTTGAGATAGCTGAGACAATAATTCTACAGATAGATGGAGGAGAAAGCAGCTATGCTAGCTTTCAGCCATAATGAAAGAACACGTTGCCCTGCAGAGCAGGAAAGGCTGTTATCTAAACAGACTCTATTGCTTTCTCAGCTCTAGTTCTTAATCAGTTTACTCATCCACTTGTTTGAATACTCATTGAAGACTGTGTTTTTCCAGTAGTTAATGTGCCCATCTCCGAAAAACGAGTTGTGTATAAAATCCAGACCCTTTATACTTCATCATTAGGGAGCTAGTTCATAATTTAAAAGGAAGCTAGGCAGGAGCTTGATGGAAATAGAATCCTCATCCCTCACAACTATGTTCTCTGCGAATAGTGGTAGTGTGTAATATGGAATATAAAAGCAAAACAAACTACCGTAAACTTTGTTCTGCAGCACTGAAAATTAAGTTGCTGAGGTCTTTTGTGCTTAGAAAAGCTTCTCAGATATGTTCTTAAAAATAATCTAAAGTGAAGAAAATACTATGAAATGGTATAATATGCGGCCCTGTATTATGTCAAGCATATTTCTCTCTAGTCAGTATTCCTGCTCAAAGTTGAGTTGTTAGTATTGTGAAAGTCAGTTGGTAGGTAGAAGAGATAACTGTATCCTGGGCTGCATCAGAAGAGCAGTGGACCAGCAGGGAGAGGGAAGTGACTGTCTCTCTTTACTCTAATGATAATCAACTAAAGTGCAACCCTAAATCTCTCTTCTACTTCATCTCTTGCTCTTCTGTCAGTGCCTTCTGGATAATCACAGTTCTCCCTAGAAAGTCAGGATGTAGGGATTGTCTTCAGCGCTGCAGCAGTTCCTTCAGGAGCTAATGCAATGATGCTTGGCTAACAGGAATGAAGTACATCTGGAGCAGGCGGGTGGCTGTGCAGGAGGCAGTGTAAACTTCTTTTGAGCGTGCCTTGGGAGACTCAAGTCTGAGAGATTTCTGTGCCTGGGTGTGAAAGCCTACCTTCAGCATCTTGGAAAAACCGGTGCTCTGAAGCTGTACTCTAGATACACAACATGAAGTCTAACAACAGTGTTGCCAAACACCCCGGTGTCAGACAGGAGGAAGGGGGGAATACAAACTCAGACTTTGCATACTAGCTGTGCTGTGGCTGGGTTCTGGCTAGTCAGTGCTTCTGAATAAGCAAGATGTGCTGGACAATAATCTAGCTAAATAATGTGAACTCCCATTTCCAGTTTTCTCTGTTCACCAGCATTAAAGGAAGATACCCCCCCATAAAAACAACACCAAGCCAGGGTCTCATCCAAAATGGTCGTTCTTTCAAGGGCCATCTTTGTTATTCATTCTCCTTAAATACAAGCAAATAAAATATTTGATTTGTCATCGTTCTGTAAATAAATGGTACCATTTGAGACTTACAGCTATCTGACATCAAAGCAAGGAATTGCTCTTTTTCTGTTGCGTCTACTTTGCTATCCCTGTGTTCTTACCAGTACAGTGATATCCTGTTTTTAAATAAGTAAATCAAAGGCATCAAAATGCAAACACTTGTGGTCGCTTGAACAGAAGTAACAATTGCCTTGAGCTTGAGAAGTCACTTGTCACCTAATAGCAGAAGTGTAAACATGGAGTGAGTGCAGAACAGGGGCTTCTGGCACATTATTGGATGAGAACTGCAAATCTGGACAGGTTCCTGAATTTTTAATGACTGGATTCCTTGGCAGCAGCATTCTCTTGTCAGTACTGTAACTGAGGGCTATCTTGGACTAATTGTGTGACCCCTTTCTGTCGTCTTTGGAAGAACTTTCTGTTCCACTAGACTGAGGGATGAATGATGTCCATTTATTGTGTCATTCAGTATTTGTAGCCTCAGAGTTAGTGATCCCCACACTATTTATCTTCTGTGGTACTTGAGCCTGTCGGTCATACAGGGCAGGAACAACTGTAGGCTGGAAGGAATGAGGGGAAGGTTCTGGAGCAGTGGAAGGAGCTGAGAAAAAAAGGAAACAAATGGTGAAAGAAACAGCTAATGAAGGATAGTAGTATTAGCTGGAAACAACTATAAGAAATAGAAAAATATTTCAGCTATGCACCACATTGTAATGTTATTTTGTAAAATGAGAGCAGAAAGAGAATGATGAACCTCAAAGGGCAGCAGTTTTTTCTTTGTGCTACTGGGTTATCTCCTTGTGGCAAATTTAAGCTGTGCATCTTCCCAACTTCAATGCTTGAGTATACATGAAAAGGGAAAACATGGAAGTCACAGTAACTTAAAACATTTTCTAAGGCCTCATTTTAATTTTGCTTCCAAAAGGAGTGATAGCTTATAGGTGACACTCAGAATGCTGTGTGTCTGTTGCTTAGTAAAAACGAAGCACAATCCATGTTTTCATAACACAATTGAGTGTTGTAAATGGAAATTAACAGGACTTTGTCAACTTAGTAGTAATTTCTAATGCTTTAATGTCTTAATTTTAAAGGAGTGATTGTGTAATTCTGATCATACAGAATCACAGAGCCAGTCCTCCAGGACATACTTTACTTTTAAATAGTCTTTAAGAAAGACCTTGTGGATGGAAATGCTTTACTTTTTCAAACCACATAATAGTTCAGATCATATGACTGGAACTGATGCTTCCAGCTTCCTTGTTCTGCTGTTACTTGAATATGTGCAAACCTCCATGCACTTGACAACATCTTTCTTTGTGCTGTATGTGACCAAAACTTAATTTGCTGATTCTGTTTTGTGTCTTTTAGGAAGAAGTAAATCTAATATGGGTTGGACACCTCTTCACCTTGCATGCTACTTTGGACATGCTGTTGTGGTAGAGGATTTGCTGAAGGTATATTTCTGTTTACCTCTGTGTAAAAGGCAGAAAACTTTGTTATTCTAGAAGTATTTTGTATTTATTCATTTCTTTATATCTGCATATAGTAAGCTAGCATCTCATACTAATAATATAAATGCTTCAAGGGCCTAAGCTATCTTACTGAAAAATGTAAGTATTTAATTTAGGCAATTTCACATTCTGAGTTGTGGAAAAGGCCGAAATGTTTCAAGTGCTGCAGTCTAATTTAAATTTTGCATAGAAATGTTTGCAAAGTTCTGTGCAGAGTAACTTGTAGGCATTTTTTACTCTAGGCATATGTTAATATAGTTTGACTCTTTCTTTCTTCTGTCTTTGAAATGACCAACTGCTAATCTTGCCTTCCAGTATTTAAAAGAGGATTACAGATAGGAGGGGAATCAACTTTTTGCAAGGGTAGACTGTGATAGGGCAAGGGAGAATGGTCTTAAGCTCAAGGAGGGAAGTTTTAGATTAGATGTCATTGGGAAGTTCTTTACAGAGACAGCAGGAAGGTGCTGGAACAGGTTGCCCAGAGGGATTGTGAATGCTCTGTCCCTGGAGATGCTCAAGGCCAGGTTGGATGGGGCCCTGGGCAGCCTGGTCTAGTACCAGATCTGGAGGTTGGTGACCCTGTTTGTGGCTGGGAAGTTGGAACTTGATGATCCCTGGGGTCCGTTCCAACCCGAGTCATTCTATGATTCTATGATTTGTGGTCAAAACTGACCTATTTTTTTCTTCATAGTCATGTCTGCACTTTGTTTTGAGGTATTTCTGGCCGAGTATGGTATTTTCTTTATTTTCTTTTTTTCTGCCTCAGCTCTTGGAATAACTTCAAGCCAACCCTACTTGTATTATACCGTATTCCTGTTTGAAAGATTTCGCTGTAGATGATAGAAACATGCCGAACAGTCTAAAATACAAAAGCAGCTTATCTAAACTTGAGCTTCGTTCAAAATAAAGGCTACCAGCCATAATAATGAACTCTAAAACAGGAAACAAAGTTTGCGTTTCTTTGAGAATTTCTTTGCTAGCCTACACAGCTGCTCAGTATATAATGCTGTTCTCAGTCCAAGAGCGCTACTTGTAGCAGAAGGTAAAGCTCTGTTACTTAATGCGTTTATTTGTATTTCCAGAGCTGAAAGAATATATACTCATCATCACTTGTAGGGCTCTTGGAAGTGTATTATTTAGAGACTGTGCACCTCGGAAAGCTAAATGTATGCAGTTTGCTCTGTGTACTTGTGCCTAGGTTTTGTGCTGAACAAATGAGTGAGGAGTTGTCAGGAATAGAGCTCTGGAACCAGAGTCAGACAGCAGCGGGCTGGCTAATTAATGTGATCTAGACAGGAAGGTAAATATGTTCCATCCTCTTTCTGACCTTCTAACCTTCTGAGAGGTTAGATAAAGTGGTATTAGGAAAAATGATAATAGAAAGACAAATAAGATTTTTTTGTATTTTTATTTTTTGGGGTTCCTATGCAGTATGCCAAGCAGTTTTCCTTTTGGAGAAGCAACGTGGGAAGGACAATGTGTGTGATAAGAGAAAGTGAAGGAGAAGAAGGTCAAGTTTTAGATAGGTACCATCTTAATGCTGACGTGGAAGTTTTCAGGTGAAAGAGCCACATAGGTGCCATAGGTGCCTAGAAAGACTGCCATTTGTTAATCTGGCAGAACCAAGAGGCAGGTGCTACTGCATGTGTACACCTGTAATAGTATGTGTGTGTGTGTTTTCCATTACTATTCCGGTACTTTCAGTAAGTTTTAAAACAACACAAACAAGCAAAAACCACCAAAAAATCCCTATGGATTATTAAACTCATTTGTTATGCTTATTTTCTGTTTACCACCTTCTCAAAAGAGAGAGAAGTGGCTGGGGAAAAAAAAGCACAGGACGCTTTTCCTTTTGGAAGCGATTTATAGAATTCTGGCTATGATTCTTGCATACGTACTTTGGTTGTATTACAGTTCTGGTCTATTTGCCATGCGGCCTGTATTGGTGTCCTGTCTTTCCCCGCCCCATTTAATCAGAGAGACTAGCTGTGCAGTTCCTGTTTGAAGGTCAGTCCTGTTTGAGTGGTCAGGCACTGGAATGGCCTGCCCAGGGAGGTGGTGGAGTCGCCGTCCCTGGCAGTGTTCAAGAGGCTTCTGGATGAGGAGCTACGAGATATGGGTTAGTGCTTGTGGTAGCAACGGTAATGGGAGGACGGTTGGACTGGATGATCTTGTAGGTCCTTTCCAACCTTGTGATTCTATGCTTCTATGATATTTAGACATCTTTTGCTTTTGCTTTTTAGGCTGGTGCAGATGTGAATGTGCTGAATGACATGGGAGACACTCCGCTCCATCGTGCAGCTTTCACAGGACGTAAGGTAAAGCATGTTGCCTTTTTGAAGCCTCACCCATAGGTTTGTTAAAGGAAATCCTACTAGTAAGATTTACTTCAAAATGTTGTTTTGCAGTGTGTCTCTAAAAATGACTTGTTGTTATCTGTTTTGGTACCGTGTGCTCAAAAGAACAAGGCACATTGCATAGCTGCTATAACTGTCTGAAAAAAAAACATGGCACAAATGTCTTCTTTTCCTGAAGGCAGGAAAAGACTGGTCTGTGTTGGTTTGGGTTTGTTGTCATTGTTTTTGTGGTATACTTTGTCATATCTCTTCTAGCTTGCTGTTGGTGACAATGTTGCTGGCAGGCAGAGAAAGAAATAGTAGTATTTGTCTTCTATGCACTGCGCATCAACTGTGTGTCTAAACTAACTGATGCCCGTGCTCTGCTTTTGCTGTGTGCCAGAGGAAACATTTAAGCGTGGCACTAGCTGTAGCTGCAGGTGCTAATTACTGTGTGAAAAACAGTTTAGAAAATCTCTCATGTACTGCTGAAGTACAACAGGTTAATCTGTGTTTGTGCCTGGTACGCCTGATGCAGTAAGAAGAGTAGGAATTGTTCCTCTTAACTAAATGCATATCTTCATAGAAAGAAACCACATTATTTTAATCTTAGTGGCTTTTGAAGGGGTGAAAATGTAAATAAGGACACATTGGTCCACTTGGTGTCTGTAAGCATGGTTTCTTCGTAGAAGACTAGTACTAGAGAGCTTCTTACAGGCCTGTGGTATGAGACTAGTTTGATCTGTTCCCTGCTTCCTACCATCGTTCTCAGTCTAGCAGAACCTCTGTGGATAATCTCTTGGCTCTGCTGAAAGGGTGAGTGTTTGGTCACAAGATTTCTCAAGAGCCAATCGTACTGTTTTTCTCTATCAAATACAGCATTTATACGCTGTATATGGCTACACAGGCGTGTTTTTAAATCAGAGTGGGTCTGTTCAGCCTTACTCCCATTAGCTTCCTCATCCTGGCTGATGTGGAAGTGAAAGTCACAGTTAATTCCTCTCGTCAGTCTCTCTGAAACATTCCTTCCTGTTTTTGTAAGTGATGGTAGGCAGTTTTGTAGCTCTTCTTACAGGATGTCAAAAGCTGGATTCTGGCCTCACCATGACTGGAATAGATAAGCAGTGTTTTTTTCAAATTCCTTTCCAGGAGGTGGTGATGTTACTCTTGCAGTATAATGCTGATACTTCTATTGTTAATGGAAGTGGAGAAACAGCAAAAGAAGTTACTCATGATAAAGACATAAGGAATATGTTGGAAGGTAACTTTAATAGGTTATAGACTTTTTTAAACAGTTGTACCTTCTAAAAGCTGTTCTTTTCTGGCAAATTACGGAAGCCCAGTTGAATTTTCTCTTTACATTTTGTCATTGGAAAGAAATAACTTTGGTTCTTTTTCCTGAAGTTCTGATGGATTATTTGTTATGGTACGTCTGCAAATGATTTGGAGAGTAAAGTATTATAAATCCCAATAGCTTTATTCAAGTAAATATTTCAGTCCTGTTGAATCCTTGCTACAGCTCTAAATGGGTCTATAGCAGTCAAAGCTGTAGCACCCTGGAAAAGGAAAAACTGAAGTCAAGAATACTAAGTGGCTTTGTCAGCAAGATTGCAGACTGTTCTGAATTTTGCTCCTTAACAAAGGTGACCTAGTCCTAGATCAAGTTTAGAGCTTGCTGTTGCAGTCTTGAAAGTTACCCCAAATGAAGAATGGTAGGGAAGCAAAACAGCCTTCCGCACATTTCTTCTACCATCTTCCAGGTGTTGAAAGTGAGGGAGATAATGTCCAGATACTTGCACAGGCACTTGCACACATAGTTTGGAGAGCTCAAGATCTGCTGCCTCCTGGTATTACTATGAACTGCTCCTAAATACTGTTGAAGCGCTGTGTCCTATGCAACAGGTTGTGTGATCTCTTCTGATTTGCCATTCAAATGCACTGTTAACAGTCCTTTCCTGTACTGATCTGCTGGATTGTTAGAGGAGAATAAAACTTCTGAGTGATGAGAGGAATAGAAGAGAAACTGAGAGGAGCACAAGGAAGATCTGATGGGGCTGGCATGTAGTTTCCCTGTTTTCCCTTTTACTAGAGGGTGTAGTTGGGCTGTAGGTGTATAAAAAATAATGAAAGTATGTGTGTGTTTGTATATGCACTTGCACATCTTTTCAGCTATCACAGTTTCTGACATCAGATTTTTGCTCTGACTCTGGCTTTTCTGAGTAAACATCCCCTTTTTTTATCTATCCCCAATAAATAATACTAGGAATCATAGAATCATAGAATCACTAAGGTTGGAAAAGACCCACAGGATCACCCAGTCCAACCATTCACCCATCACCAATGGTTCTCGCTAAACCATGTCCCTCAACACAACATCCAAACGTTCTTTTAACACCTCCAGGGTCGGTGACTCCACCACCTCTCTGGGCAGCCCATTCCAGTGGCTGACCACCCTTTCAGAGTAGTAGTATTGAATGCTTCCTTCTTCCTTCTCCAGGCTTTGAAGCTGTAGGGTTTCATATAACATTTCAGATAACATTTTATCCTATGTTTTTTTTTAACAGCGGTTGAAAGGACACAAGAAAGGAAGCTGGAAGAAGAGCTCTTAGGAGCAGCAAGAGATGGGGAAACAGGGAAACTGTCTGCTTTGGTAAGATTTCAAGTTCTTGTAATACTTAGTGTCAAGTGGTTGAAACTATAATGGTAATGTACAAATAACATGACATTTGGCCTTACATTTTGAAATGCTGTGACCTCAGAGGGTGAGTGCTCTGCACGTATTGTGTAGGTAAGATGTTGAGGCCTTTTTGTTGAAAACCACTGTTTTGCAACCTTCAGAATCTTTGATGTTAGTTTCCTAAATAGTCTTCATATGGTTATAAATTCCAATGTAATGGTTCTGGATCTCCTGACACAAGCTTGTTTTTGTGGATACCTCAATGTCAGTGTTCCAAGTATGTTTTCACTGCAGTATGACCTCTATTTTCAGTCTTGGAACTAGGCTTTTGTCAGTACTGTCCATCGCAGCTGAAGTCTCTGGTTTTTAACGGACAGTCATCTGCATAACTCAATTCCATGATGAGAAACACTTAAACTTCTTATGTACTATACTGTGTGCTCTTAGTAATTTAAACTGATGGTACTGTAAGACTTCCATGGTTAGAGGAGAAGAATTACAGAATTGAGATTGGAAAGTGCCTCTGCAAAGCATCTAGTCCAACTCCTGTTTGAAGAGCTGTTGGTTACAGGGCTGCTGGGAGCCATATCAAATTGGATTTTGATTGTCTCAGTGCTTGCAATCAAGTTATTTTTGAGAGTGCCAACATTCTCTTGGAAGTAAGATGCGTAGTGTGAAATACTTTTCACCTGATTGGCATCTTTAGTATTAAAAGGTAATACATCAGAGCAGTCTGAATGTTCTATTTACTTTTATGGAAAATGCACAAATGTGAGATTCTGAAAGAGTGAAAGCCTACGTGTGCTCAGGAACTCAGGTATGTTTAAGACTTCAGTGTTAAAGAGGTTGTACTTCTTCAAGCTGTCTCTTCCTGACTCTTTTTTTTTTAATCAATTACACAGTTACTCTAATCTCCAGTTCCCACTTAGTTCATAGAATCATAGAATGGCCTGGGTTGAAAAGGACCACAATGATCATCTGGTTTCAACGCCCCTGCTATGTGCAGGGTCGCCAACCACCAGACCAGGCTGCCCAGAGCCACATCCAGCCTGGCCTTGAATGCTTCCAGGGATGGGGCATCCACAGCCTCCTTGGGCAACCTGTTCCAGTGTGTCACCACCTTCTGTGTGAAAAACTTCCTCCTTATATCTAACCTAAACCTCCCCTGTCTCAGTTTAAAACCATCCCCCCTTGTCCTATCACTATCTACCCTCATAAACAGCTGTTTCCCTCCTGTTTATATGCTCCCGTCAAGTACTGGAAGGCTGCAACGAGGTCTTCCTGGAGCCTTCTCTTCTCCAATCTGAACAATCCCAGTTCCGTAGTTAGACTTATACAAACAGTTCTACTGCATTCTTAACAGACTGCTTGTAGTAGGAACTTTTAAATGGCCCAGAACAGCTCTGTCACCGAGACTGGCAGGCCTTCCACCCTGCCTAATGAAATTCTTGTTCTCTGAAACTGAGTGGCCACACAAACTTGTTTTGGACTTACCGCTGGCCTGTGCTAACTTTCAGACTGTACCTGGAAGTCTTCCACAAATAGCAGTAAATCTTGGCTCGGGCCAAAAATCTGGAAGGGCTATTCTAGCAATGTAGATGACTGAACTGCAGTCCTGGCAAATTCTCTCTGGCACAGTGCAGCTTAGCAGGGTAACAGCAGAGCAGAGCAGTAGAGGTGAGAAGGGTATGGCATGTAGAAAACTTATGAAGTTTCCTACTATAGCTGAACACTTTCCTTGATTGCTGTAGTCCTCATCCTTTTCAAAACATGCTGTGTGTCTGCTTCATTTCCAGACCTACGCTAAAGTGTTCTAGTTAGAAGTAGAAAACATTAAAAAGGATGAGGGTGGCATCTGGAGAGGGAGGAAAACTGATATGCAAATCAGTCTCCTGTTTTTTCCAGTTAAACAAGCCCAAGCCGCCTGATATCAATTGTGTGGATCAGATGGGGAACACACCATTGCATTGTGCAGCATACCGTGCCCACAAGCACTGTGCATTGAAACTTCTAAAAAATGGAGCAGATCCTAAAATAAGAAATAAAAATGGTGAGTACCAAATGAAAGTATATAAAATGTTAAATGTCAGTCTATTCTTAACAGCTTCTATAAGGTATGTTACTTACCACCTAATGTTCAAAGAAAATCTAAGAATGCTTTACAAGTGTTGCATGGGAAGCCGAACTCTGGCTAAATTGCAGTCTTCAGAAAAATGCTTGTAATGAAAGCATGTCCAGGAAATCTTTACACAGATGTTACTCAGACTGTACTTGTCATCTGATAAACGATGCCTCTATTTTGATACTTGTGAATGTTTAAAACTGGTTTACATGGCTGAAGTGTTAAAAACAAACAAATGGCTAAGAGCAAAGGTCCCCTCTGTGGCCAGTAGAACTCTGTAGAGCAGTTCATTGCACTAAAGTACAGAGTACTTTTGCATCTTCTGCTCCTGAGGGGTTTGTGCTCCCTAATTTAAATGTCTGTGGGACTAATGGGGTATATGCAGGGTGGTTATTTTAAGCTGATTGCACTTAGGTTTATTTGCATCAAATTCTCATGCCTCATCTTGGTTACTGAACAGATCAGACACCCCTTGATCTAGCCCAAGGTGCAGAAATGAAGCTAATACTGGGAGGTAAAACTGGAAAGGTAAGAACTTTTATACCCATTTAAAATGCCATTTGCTGTGGTTGTCAGTTTGGAGCCATTCCTACATAAGCTTTAATTTCTCTGCAGGTTATCAACAAACCACTGAGACGATACGAAGGTCTCCTATGGAAGGTATATCTTATTTCATTTTCTAAAATAATTTATGTCCTAGTGTGTCATTTTCTATGCTTAAGAGTTGTTGAATGAGGGAGCCTTTCAATAATGCATTTGTTGAATGACATAACTTTTTACTGGAGTATATTGAAACAGTTATAAATGGACTGGCTGAGTGTAGCTGTATTTATGGCACTCTACTCTTAACCTTTAATCTTTGCAGACTTTTTGAGGCTTTCTTCTGTGTAAATTTTCCTATATATTCACACACAAATGTAATATAAGGAACTGTTATTTAAACTAGAGCTGTGTGTGAAATGTAAAATTCTGCAGTTCGATATCTTAATGTATTTTGTTCTCATTTGATCTTATCAAATAGAATTGTATGATAATTAAGAATCCCTGTAGTATTTAAAAAATAAATCAGTATTTCAGTTCTTACTGAATAGCAGGCTCAGCAGAACTTTCATCTTCAGACGTTTCTAAAAAAAAGAAAGTGTTCTCAGATTGTTGTGACCACCAAGATATGTAGCACGTAAAATCGTCAGTCATAAGGAGAACGTTGATGGTTTTAAGTAACTCTTCAGCTGTTAACCTTACGTGTTCCTGTGTTCGGGTTTCTTTAGAGCTCGCGATTTTTTGGTTGGAGACTCTACTGGATAGTGCTAGAGCATGGAGTCCTTTCCTGGTATCGAAGGCAGTAAGTTCTGTGCTTGAATTTCTGATAAGCAAATTTAAATCATTCCCATCTTCATGTTATTCAATCTCTTTTTCTTTCAAAGAGCTGATGCAGCAAATAATGAGCATCGTCAGGGATGCAAGCATCTAACACAAGCTGTGTGCACGGTAGGAAGTGAAATAAGACCTGTAATTCCTGCTTTTGTTGTTGTTGTTTTTTGTTTCATTTTGTGGTGCTGGTGTTCTATACTTAGACAATGAAAACTTCAGCTAGATTGCTAAGCATGTCTATTATTATTAATAATAATTAAGAAAAAAGGCTTGTGCTGTTGCAAGAAACAATGATTCTTGTCAAACAAAGTATTCTATATGCCTTTTCAGCTCTTTCACTTCTTTCCAAAGTCCTGAGGACTTAGACAGGTATAAGACTTCCTGATAGCGTGCCTCCTTAGACACTGTTGTGTACAACAATGATTTGGAGCATGTGATAGAGAATAGCAAATAACTAGCTCCTCCTTGTAGCTATCACAGGCTATTTGTAACTGAATGTGTAATTTAAATTCTTCTCAGTTAAGGAACTGATGAGTTCTTAAGAAGCTTTTTCAAATCACCTTCAGTTCAGATATGCTTGTGGGCATTGCTTTTGGGAGAGGATGGAGGGAAGACCAGGTGAATAGAAGCCAGGTGTGACAATCTACCTCTTGGGAGGAAATATTTCAGTATTTCTGATCACTGGAGTGTTTGAGAGGGAAGGAAAGGGGTGTAATGCACAGAAGGATGAAGTTCTCAAGAGGAATGCATTTAGGGTAATCTCAGTGCTTCTTATAGAGCTAACACGTCCTTGTTCTATAAACTGGCACCACAAGCTCTGTTACTTATGCTCTTGTATAAAAAGTGATTCTTGTCTTTCTATACCTACGAATTCCTCAACTTTGTTAGCTTTGCACCTTTGCTGAGATCTCTGAATCAAGTGGTGCTCTGCAAATATAGTAACGTAAAGAACCTCTGTCTTTCCATTCATGAGGTAAAGTGCAAGACTGCACTTTTTATACTCTGCAAAATTATTCTAAGAAAGCCTTTTGTAAAACTTTACCTCGTTTGCCTCAAAAACTTTTGAGTTACAGTAATTCCTCAACCTCGCTTTCTCTTAAAAACCAGTTTTCTAACTGATCTATGACACTCGTTTTGTCTCTTTTCTCCATTGCTTTAGGTTAAATCTACAGACAATTGCTTCTTTTCTGTCAGGTGTTTTGATGACACTGTTCATCGTTTCAAGATCCCTAAAAACAATCTTCCATCTCATACTAGAGAGGTAATAATGAGCCTTTATTAAAGGCTTTAAGATGTAATCATTTCTATAATGAAAACAGTTTGCATACAGCTAGCTATGATGCATTAGTGGCAGATTCAGCATCTTTACTTTCAGGACTTGGTAATGTAAATGCATATATTGAATGTTTACCATGACTATGGACTACACTGCAAAAATTGGCAGATTGTTAGCTTTAAAATTAGTGCTGCATTGTTTTCCAGCTTCATGCCTGTATTATGGCTTGTAGTTTAACTTTTCTATCTGATAGATTTCTACTGTAACTTTGTTCTGTTGCTCTTTCTGTCATAGTTTGTTATTCTTAAATTAAAGAATACTGGATAACATTCTACTCTAGCCAGTCTCCTAGATGAGCTGATGAATGAGATTAAAAAAAAACTTGGATCTGAAACAGTGGAATAACTTTTTGTTCGTGGGGATTTTTGTTGTGAAGTTACTATTGCACTTCTGTAGGTTACTAAGCAGAGGTGAAGTGAAGGTGAAGGCATCTGGAATATTGTGCCCAGTTCTGAGTCCACACTTGGAGAGGCATAGGGATATACTGGAGACAGCCTAGTAAAGGGCCACTACAAAGGGACTGGAGTAGTTCTTTTGTGGGGAGAGGCTGAGGGAGCTGGGAATGTTCAGCCTGGGGGAGACTGGGTGTGGAGAGGGGTCTTGTCAATGTCTATAAATATCTGAAGATAGAGTACACAGAGGACAGATAGAGGTTCTTTTTAGTGGCAGGACAAGAGACACTGAGCACAAACTGAAATACAACTGAAGATGTTTAAGTAAATAAAATAGTGAGGGTGATGGAGCACTGGCAGTGATTGCCTGGAGTGATTGTGGAGTCTTGATCCTTGGAGATATTCAAAACCTGCCTGAGTATAGTCCTTGGGTCAGCCTGCTATAGGTGACTCTGCTTGAGCAGGGGCCTTGGACTTCCAGAGGTCCCTTCTAATTTCAGCCTCTCTGTGATTCTATGAACAGGAAAAGAATCTACCTCTTAGTTATGATAGCGCCTGAAGTTTTGTATGCAACTGCCTTCTGCATGACATTGTCACAGGGACCTTGATGTCTGAACAGAAGACCAAAAGCATGAAATACGTTCTCTATAGTCTTTGAATTTGGATAGACTTGGAGGTGGTTGGCATTTGTGTTGAGTATGATCAGTTAAGTCCTAGTTGCAGTCTGAGCATGTTGTAACTTATCTTGAATAAACTGTAACTTTTTATAGTTTCTTTTCAACTTGTTAATGTCTCGTTTTACTAATGAATATATTACATCAACAGAACACTTTTTTTCTTTACATTTATGCTGCTGCCTTCCAGGGATGACCCTTGAAATGTTCTTAACTTTGTTTTTCTGATTAGAGTTGGCTAGAAGCAATAGAAGACCACTCTGCATACAGCACTCACTACTGCACGCAGGAGCAGCTGAGTAGCGATGATGAGGAAGATGATACAGTATCTGTTACAGACTTACAAGAAACATTGAAAGTATGTACTGAATACTTAACTTGTCTCATGCATTTAGGCAATGGTGGACTAGTGCTGATCCATGCAGGGATAACTTCAGTGTACTTTTGCTCCAAATTTATTCATTCTTCCCAGTGGTGCAGAAATGTTGCCTTTATTTGCTGCACTTCTTACTGTGATATTTTCCCATTTAGACTGTATGTGTAAAATGTTGTGTTTATTGTAGCTGCAGAGTGAGGTTTCCCAGTTTTACCAATGCTACCAGAAGGTAGAGAGTTGTTTGAGACTTTCAGCCAGGAGGGGGAGCCCTGTGTACTGTACTTGTCCTGCAGCTTTGATGTTACCAAAGCTAACCTTCAGCTATATGTGACTCTAAAATGCATGCAGTGAAACGGTGTAAAATTGAGCATTTAAAACCTTAGGTCACATCAGGTATATTGTACAGTGATTCTTCAGACCTCTGCTGTAAATGAGTTGTCTTCCATTATTCTAGCATCCAGGCTGTGATTCTTGCTTTTTGCCATATACATGCTTAAAAAAAAAAAACCCAAACCTTTTACTTTAAGGGGAAGTAGGCAAAAATTCTGACACTGCAATGCAGGGAAAAAAAAAATAATCTTCATGTGACTGAGCACCAAATGTCTTATAGCTTGCCTTTAGATACAACAAGATCTCAAAACATTTCATGGAATAGAGGAGATTAGAGGATAACTGGTACTGGTAGTTTCCAGCAGCCTGGGTGGTATCAGTAGATGGATGTCTCTAAGTTCTCATGCAGGCCTGAGATTTGATCTTGGGATGGGTTCCTGTATATATCTGTACTTGCCATATGCCAGTTAAATTATGTTTTGCTTACTGTTGTGTTCCTGATCAAAGGGCAAGCAATGGCTCTTCCTGGGTTTTCAAGCTTTTTATTGAGAAAGTGGGTGGGGGGAGAATTGGAAAAGCAGAACATACATAGGAACTTCTAGTTTTGGTTTGTTATGCTAATTTAAACAAAAGCTGGTTGTAATGCAATGTGCATAAATCTGATTGCTTTTGTCTTTTAACATACTTCAAGTAACTTTCAGTTTTAACTTATGAGCAAAGATTCCCAGGGACAGACTGATATTAAATATTTCCCAAATTAAAAAATTTCAGTATACTTTAGAGAATATGTTTATACTTTTCCTAGAACAAGACACTTTTGAAATTGCTGTCCATTCTCTCTTTCAGAAAGCACAAGCATGTCAACAAAGGCTCAGTAAAGAGATTTCAGACTTTCTCGCAATGGTTAAATCTTTGGATGTTACAAAAGGTAAAAATTGCTCTTATAAAAGCCAGTTTGTTACTAGGCAACTCATTTTTTTTCTGCTAAGCAGCACGTGCTTTAATTTCACTGAAATTATGTATTCAAGCTCCTAAAAATTTGACTGTTTTCCTCACTTAAACAGATTCACATGAAGTAATGTGATTATAATTGCGAGTAACTAAGAATTCAGATCTGCAGAAACAAATAATTGTGTTGATTTGAAACAAAATTTACTTGGGTCTGTATATGTAGTAAAATTATCCTTAGATATAATGGTTACTTTTAAAAACCACAGTTGGTAGTTTACTGCAAAGCGTAAGATTCCTCTGCAAGGTGCAAACAGCTTGCTCTCTTCATGTAGCTTTCCCCTCAAAGAATTTGTGTTTTAGCAAGGAAAAACACATTGGAAGCTGGGGCATAATAAACAGGATGTGAAATGAAATTCAAAAACTATACAGGGAAATGGAGGCATGGTGTGATGGGATGTATTCCACAGACCTCTGCCATGAGTTTCTTGCCAGCTTTGAAGTATCAGGCTTCCTTTTAAATAATAAATCTTAAAATGATATCTACCTGGGGCTTCCACGGTATAAGTGACTAAAAATAGCAGGCTAAGCTGTTAATGATTAGAATGCCTTAAATGTGTACAGACGTTGCTCGTGTATTAAACACACGAAGATATCCATTAAGATCATTTAACTGTTGCTTCTTTGTAACTCAGTCTTATTTACACGTTGTGACTTAAATTTACAAAGCTCAAACTAGAGAGCAACTTGTTTATCTTGTTATAGACCATAATAGAATAGCAGTTTTGGGAGGGAGAAATTTTTTTTCCATCCCTGCTCCACCTCAAAAGGAGTTGTTTTTCCTTTTGCCAACTGGATCGGTTACTGTGTGCGATGTTAACCTGTCTTGCTCTAACTGAATACACTGAGCTTTTACTTCACAAAGAAAGTAAAAGTTTTATAATACTTATGAATCTTTTATTGGGAAGATTATGTAATTCATAATACAAGAAGACAACTAGCTTAGAATCACAGAATGGTTTGGGTTGAAAAGGACCTGAAAGACCATCTGGTTCCAACCCCCTGCTGTGGTTAGGGTTGCCAACCTACTGATCAAACTGTCTAGGGCCCCATCCAACCTGGCCTTGAACACCTCCAGGAATGGGGCTTCTCTGGGTCACCTGTTCTAGTGCCTGACAATCCTCTGAGTAAAGAATTTCCTCCTAACATTTAACCTAAATTTCTCTTCTTTTAGTTTAGAGCTGTTACCCCTTGTCTTGTCACTGTGCTCCCTAATGGAAGTCTCTCTTCATAATTCCCATAGGCCCCCTTTAAGTACTGGAAGACCATTATATAAGGCCTTCCCAGAACCTTCTCTTCTCTAGGCTAAAGGATCCCAACTCTCTTCTCCTCCCTTCATAGCAAAGATGTACCAGCATTCCAGTCATCCTCATAGCCCTCCTCTGGACCCACTCTCAACTGGTCCATACCCGTCTTACGCTGGGAGTTGCAGAGCTGAATGCAGTACTCCACATGAGGTCTCACAAGAGCAGAGAACCACATCTCTCATCCTGCTAGCTATACTTCCTTTGATGCAGCCCAGGATACAGTTGGCCTTCTGGGCTGCGACTGCGTATTGCCAACTCATGTTCATTCCCCCCCCCCCCCCCCACATAACCCCAAGTCCTTCACTACAGAGCTTCTTTCAGTTCACTTATTGCTCAGCCTATGGGATTCCTCAAACCTAGATGCAGAGCCGTATACTTGGCCATGTTGAGCTGCATATTGATCACTGGGGCCCGTCTCTTGAGCCTATCATGGTCCTTCTGGATTACAGCCTTTGCCTCCAGTGTGTTGACCACACCACTCAGCAGTATTATCTGCAAGCATGCTGAAAGTGTACTGAATCTCACTGCCCGTGTCACTGACAAAGTATTTAAATAATACCAGGTGTTAAATAATTATTCACACAATTTGAAAATTAGTATTGAGGGGCATCCTTTTAACAGATAAGGGAAGTTTCTCTGACCTCATCATGTTGACCTGAAAAAACAGTGAGGAATTCAGCTCTTTTCTAAAAATATACAATTTGAACAAACAAAACCAGAATAAACCAAAACCAGATACTGCCTCTTTCCAAGAAACTGCTCATTTTGGCAAATGAGTAAGGTCCTGTTTTCCTACTAATGAGTTTCTAACTTCACGGGCCAGTGAACTGTTTACAGATTCATGCATTATCTCCATAGGTCTCAATAGAAAACTGCTACAGTTCTCCCAGTTCTCACATTGGTTGTCTTTAAAGTATTTGAGTCCAGGGGCTTATGCCAAGAGCGCAAATTACTGGGCTAAAAGTCCTTTTGTATTGAACTGCTGAAAGCCTTTGAGTAATATAAAATTGCTGTACTGGGGCTAAATACTTTCCCTAGGTGTCTATCAACATGCTATTCTAAATCCAGGTATCTTTGAGATTTATCCATATTTATTACAAATATCTTTCCAGCCCCTGCATTGGGTGTGCTGCACCTCTTTGTAGATGTGTTAGCTGCTCCGAGCATGTGGACTCTCAATTCCAGTGAATTATGAGCTTTTTCCAGTGAATTAGTGAGCTTTGGTATCAGAGCATGTATTCACGTAATAATGGTCTTTGCCTTGTGTCCCACACAAATTGCAAAATATATTCAAGAGGATATTTTAAAACTGTCATCACCAGATGTCGTATCTTTACTCGTGTGACATCAATTTTAAGCACCCTTTATTACGTGATGTCAGCCGATCTTGGAGGCTGGGACCACTGAGGGGGCACTGAGCTTAATTGCAACGAATGCACGTACTTGAGAGAATGGTTTGCTTGACTTCTGAGGAATTGCTGCACTTCTCAAAAACTGAAACAGGAACTCAAATATGAAAGAATTGCTGCCTGCTCTTTGGATTATCACAGTGTTCTTCTGGTTGTAAGCATACAGTCCTTGAGGTAAATGGTCATAATGATGCCAGCTTACATACCACTGTCTATGGAAGCCATGTTACTTGTCTAGGAAACATCTCCATGAAAATCAGATCTCATTCCTCTTTTATTGTTCAGTATCGTTATAGCTCCCCATCTGTTTTTTCCTCCAAAACTAAATCTTTAGCTGCATTGTTGTAAGCTTTTTGTCTCCTGTATTGTGTAAGTACCGTGATAGAAGGAAAAAAACCCCTGTATTTCTCACATTAACAAATATTAAACCAATGTTTAGTGTCCTTTGTATTTGAATTCTGGTTCGTGGCAACTCTGAAGCTCTTAAATCTAGACGAAGATTAAGATGAGATTGTTGCTAGTCCATCTACCAGTGTCTTGCTGCCATAGTTTACCACCTCAGCTTTCCAAGCCACGCTGAAACTCAATCCATTCATGTGCTATACTTATACCAATACTGTGTAAAGGGTGTAAAAGAAAGAACTTACATTCCCTCAGTGCTACTCTTGCTTATTCTTTCCTCATGGAGAACTGACAGTGCCTTCCTGTAGAATATGCATGTTATGTCTGTGTTATTTAGGAAAAGAAATAATTAAAAGGATCCTGTAGTTCATAATGCTCCATTAAAGCCACTAATTCTTTGATGCTTTCAGGAATATCTTCTTCCCTCCTGCAAAAAGTTGATGTGGTCTCTGAAGTATCCCAGGAAACTTGTGAGGCCCTGGCTGACTGCCTCAACCTATTCACAAAGCAGGAAGGGGTATGTATTTATGCTTGTGGGGGTTTATAAAGGGTCCGAATAGCTTAGTATATTTTGCTAGCTACCTTCTTAAAATAATTTAAAAAATAATAAAACCTAATTTTGTAGGCAAGCTGTCCTTTCACATGCTGAATGTTTAATAAAATCTCACTATTCTAAGGAGTAGCTAAGTTCCTCTACAAAGGGATATCTTCGTATTGAGCATATAGAAGAACTCCAGATTTTGCTTGCAAACTGCTGCTTATAATGTTCAAACCGAATACTTGAATTCAAGAAAGCAGTTGCTTTGCTGATTCAAAGGTTAAAATACTGAGAAAAATCATTTTTTATGTGTGCTGGCTAACTGAAGTGTTGAAGAGTGTTGCTTCTGAATTTGTTATTCAGACCATGTGCTTAGTGGGTGTGCAAATGCTATCTGTTGAACTTCTGGCTTTTCCAGTGACAAATACCTTGTATGGTGTTAAACAAATGCTTCGGTTTGGGAATACGTGGTACACTGATTAAATCCTGGGGTGGGAGGGAGATTTGGTGTTTTCAGCACTCTTGGAATAAATTTATCTTGCTGTATTGCGGTAACAGTAATGCTTCTTTTTGGCACTTGCGGTCAGCAAGCTTTGTGTCAAAGTGAGGTTGTGTGGTTGCTGTTAGTCTTCCAGTCATTTAACAGTGAGCTGCTTTAAGGTTAGTTGGTTTCTTTTTCATTCTTTTCCAAGCCTTTTTGTCCCCAGTCACGAGTCTTCTAGACTTGCTTGAGTCGATCTCTAGCAAAGTGGAACGAGCACTGCTGTTTTACATATATGTTTTTTTTCTAAATCTAATCCTGAAGTTGCCAGTTCCATTTGTGGATGAGGGGGAATTGTTACAATGGTGGGTGTATAGTGTTAGCTAGTATTCCTTAATTGTGTTGGCATCTCTTCAGGAAAGACTAAAATAGGATATGAGAGTGAGTATGGCAAAACATATGGTGAAATGTAGTTTCACCTTACTTGAACTTGTGCTATCTCCGTAGGTGGAAGAGGCCTCGTTTCGGTCTGGGAGCATAGCGCTTGGGCACAGGGAGACAGGCTGAGGTGTGAGCTTGGATTTCTGGTGAATCCAGAAGATATGATCTGGAAGAGCTCTGTGTCTCGGTATTTTTAAACTTCTAGCTATTGCAATTTCAGAATAGAATTTAAAGACACTGTCACCTCATAAGCGAATGGAATTACAGCAGCAATCTCTCCCTAAAGCTTGAACTTCTCCAAAAGTTATGTTCCCTGAGCATTATTGTTCTTAAACCTACAGCTTTTTTTTTTTTCCCCTTGTAAGACAGAGTGCTGCTATTTGCCATTCAGTGTTGATTTCTAGGCTGTAGTTCTGTTGGCGTTACAAAAATGATTGTTTTCCTGCCTTAGCAAATGACTGCTTGTAAATGCTGTAGTATTTTCTTCAAGTATATGGAATAGTAAAGCATTACTCTGCTGAAGTATCAGACTGTAATATAAAAACACTTCTGACCGTGATGTCAGTAGAGGGTGTTGTGACTAGGAACAACTGCTGGGCATGCTGTGCTCTAGCAAGCGTTGGCTCTGTTAATGTGAAGCTGCCCAGCCAGCTTCAGGAAGGGGAACTACAGCAGTTGGAAAGCTTCTTTTGTGCTTGCCCTGCTGTTCCAGGCCTTTTGGTTGCCTGGCTTGTCTTATGGCAATGAATGGAGTTAAATCCAGCTGGCGACTGGTCAGGAGTGGTGTTCCCCAGGGGCCTGTATTGGGACTGGCTCTGTTTAATGTCTTTTTTGATGATCTGGATGAGGGGATTGAGTGCACCCTCAGTAAGCTTGCCCATGACATCAGTCTGGGAGGAAGTTATTCATCTGTGTGGGAGTAGGAGGGGCCCTACAGAGGGATCTGGACAGGCTAGATAGCTGGGCTGAGGCCAATCGGATCAAGTTCAACAAGACCAAGTGTTGGGTCCTGCGCTTTGGTCACAACAACCCCAGGCGTCACTACAGGCTTGGGGCAGAGTGGCCAGAAAGCTGCGTGGAAGAAAAGGATCTGGGGGTGTTGGTCAACACATGGCTAAACATGAGCCAGTAGTGTGCCTGGGTGATTTGTATCAAAAATAGTGTTGCCAGCAGGAGCAGAGAAGTGATTGTCCCTCTGTTCTTCACACTGCTAGAGGTCACACCTCAAGTACTGCATTCAGTTTTGAGCCCCTCACTATGAGAAAGGCACTGAGGCCCTGGAGTGTATCCAGAGAAGGGCAACAAAGCTGTGAGGGGTCTGGAGACCAAGTCTTACGGGGAGCAGCTGAGGGAGCTGGGATTGTTCACTCTGGAGAAGAGGTGGCTCATGGGAGATGTTATCACTCTCTACAGCTCCCTGAAAGGAGGTTGTGGTGAGGTGGGAGTCTTCTCCCACATAAGTAGCAATAGGACGAAAGGGAATGGCCTCGAGTTGTAGCAGAGGAGGTTCAGGTTGGATATTAGCAAAAATTTCTTCTCTGAAAGAGCAGTGAGGTATTGGAACAGGCTGCCCGGGGAGGTGGTGGTTCCTGGAGATGTTCGAGAGCCCTGTGTATGTGGCACTTAGAGACATGGGTTAGTGAGCATGGTGGGAAGGGGTTGATGGCTGGACTTAGATGATCTTAGTGTTTTTTTTTTTATCTTAACTGTTCTATGATAGCTCCCCAATAGTTCTTCCTCTGCCTTGGAGGCACTGCTTGTTCCGCAGTACCATCAGCTGTGTGGTGCATGTCCTACAGAGCCTGCCTCTGGAGCAAACATGGTTGCAGGCGCCACACCCTTTATGTTGCCTCTTTAAAGAAGACTCTTTTGTCTCTCATTGGAATTGCTGGCATACCAGGAGCTGTCGCTCCTCCGGTGCTGGGAGTCTGCTCCCTTCAGCAGGGGTAACCAACACATCCCCTTTGCTTAGGATGATCCCCATCGTTAATGTGTGTCAACTGTAGCATAATTATGCGGTACGCAAATACACTGCTGATAGGGCACCCAGAGGAGATGTGGAACAGGGCCGCCTTCCGCAGCCTCTCCATCTGCCTCCCGCAGCGTGGGCACCCGGCGCGGGGCCGGAACGGGCGTGACGTCACCGCCGCGCACAGCGGGGCCGCCGTGACGTCACGGAGAGAGAGGGGCACGGTGCCCGCGCGCCAAAAATAGCGCTGCGGAGGAGCCTCGCGCGGGCACTGGGACACGGCGGCACGCAGCCCCATGCGCCGCCCGAGTCCGGGGAGCGGCGGGGCCGGCCGGGGGGAGGCGGCGCGGAGCCCCGCCGGCCCGGAGGGACTCCCTCGGTTCCTTCCCGCAGCGCTAGCACGCGGGGCGAGGTGAGGGCCGGCGGCTGCTGCAGGGCGGGGCGGGGCGGGGCGCTCCGGCTGCCGTCCCCCGAGCGCTGCCGCGGTGCGTAGCGAACGCCGGGCCGCCGCTTGCTGCTGTCGGCGGAGCCCCGCGGTGCCGAGCGGGGATGGGCGCGGGGACGGCTCGGCGAGAGATCAAAGCGGGCGAGGAGCGG
>JACDJE010000611.1:0-16538 GCA_016647715.1 Pavo muticus
GTGTGGGGACAAGCAGGGCTCCGGGGGCTTTGCCATGGCCACGTCCTGGAGGAACCGCGGTGGGCATCGGGCTTCAGCCTCTTCCCGTGGGCCATGTGGTGATGTACCCGGGGGCTGCTCAGTGGCAGCCCCATGCCTTGCTGGTGGTGACCCGCTGTCCTGTGTCCCCGCAGGGAGGCCCTCCAGGTCGCACTCAACGATGTCGCTGTCCGCGCGGCCACAGCGCCGAGTCCTCGTCGCCAAGATCAATAGGAGCCAGTCGTTCGCTGGGGTGAACTCGACAGCAGAGCGGCCCTTCAGGTAGGAGATGGGTGCTGCTGCTGTGCGGCATGCTGGGGGCTGGGCATGGTGGTATTACCCAAGGCGCTGTCCCTTCTCCCCATGGGGACACTGGTGGTACCCAGAGACGTGGCACAGGCTGCTGAGCCCATCCCATGTCACCCCGACTCTTGGTTGTCCCTGTCCCAGGGCACGCACGGCAGGATGGCCCTCAGGAAGTCCCTCAGGGCTCCCCTGTGACCACCCCAGCACATTTAATGGCTGTGGTGGAGGAACAAATGTGGTTTTGAAGCTTTGTGTCTCAGCCCCTCGATGTCCCATGGCTGCAAGTTTCTCCCTCGGTGCTGGTGTGAGTCAGGGCTTCCTCTGGGCCATCCTAAACCTGGTGCTGGAAGGTTTTTTTGGCTGCCTGTGAGCTCTGCTGTGAGGATCAGCAAGCAGCCGGTCCTTGCTCATCCTCTCCGCTGCTGGCGACTTGGTGGCACCCATCACATCCTCCCTCCTCCTGTGCCAAACTTACGTCAAGGAGAACCACCCTGTGCCTTCCTCTGCTCCTTTCCCAGCTCCTTGGGTGGTTCTTGAGACACAGACATGCTGTAGGTTTGGACTGTGCCATTTTAATGCTTTGGAGCCCTTTTCGGTTCTCCTTACCTCCCAGTCCCAGCAAGGAGTAGTTGGGAAGTGGTGGCATGAGCGAGCCATGCTCCAGCAGCACTTCCAAGCAGACACCTCCATGGCACAGGCACATGCCCACATAGAGCTTCCCCATGCCTGGAAGCAGCTCCCCAGCCCCACTCAGCTCTTCCTTGTGGTGTCCAGAGCCTTGGCAGATGAGGAGGGGGAAGGGATGGATGTGCAAAACAAGCACACTTGCCCATCATGTTGGCTTGGGTTGAGGCCAAGACATTCACTTTCCTGTACCGATGCTTCGGGGAAGTCTTCTGGCCGCTCTCTGAGGAGTCACGTGGGATGGGAGGCCGAGGCCAGGACTAGTGACATGGCCACATTAGAGGGCAGAAGGGAAGGGCTGTTCTGCCTGGGGCATTGCTGGTGGGGCTGGGCTGTGCTCGCATTGCACAGGGCAGGAGGGGTAGTGTTAGGATGTGTGGCGCTCCTTCCACACATATGGGATGTCCTCAGGGATGCACAATGGCCACCCAAAGCATTTGGGGTGGAGCAGAGCGTGGTTATTCTCTAGAGAATATTTGGGGTTGGAGATGCCCCCATGGTCACTCCAGGAGAGCAGCCTGGCTCTGGCGGGCGCAAGTTTGCCTTTGCTCCTTCTAAAAGGATCTGAGGATCCCAGGATCACAGCTGAGAAGCTGTGGGAGGCATCCCCACAGCCAGCATCTCGGGGCCCTCTGAGATGGGGTTGACTCCCTGCTCTTCTCCACCATGAGCTTAGTGGGTTAGAATCATAAATCATAGAATTCCTGAGGTTGGAGGCCCATCCACTTCCAACACCCTGCTGTGGGATGGGTGCTCCTCCCCAGCTCAGGCTGCCCAGGGCCCCATCCATTGCCTTGGGCATCTCCAGGGAAGGCACACTCACAACTTCTCTGGGCAACCTTTCTTCCATGTCCACTTTGGGGCAGCCACATGCACCCAGGGACACAGGCATGTGGGGCAGGCAGCATTTCCCAGCCCTGCAGTCACACATGGCCTCATCCTGCCTGGCCCTGCTGGCCGGTTTGACTGGGTGCCAGGGAGCCGTGGGAGAGGCAGGCAGGTCGGGACAGAGCTCTTGGGACTTGGCCTCCTTTCTGGAGCTATTTGTGAGATGGGCACCCGGGAGGACCCCAGTGCTGTGGGCTCACCATGGCCATGTTGGCTTCACTCGCTTCTCTCAGCAGGAACCTCTCGCCCTTCACGCCCACCGTCTCCCGCAAGACTGGCTCCAGGGTCAGTAGGATGTTCTCAATGTCCCACAAATCCCCACCACCCAAGGTGCCTCAGCCCAACCGCCTGGATGAGGTGTATGAAGCGCTCAAGAAGGGTCTGACGTAAGTGCTGGGGCTGCTAGGGGGTTGGGATTGGAGTGCCCCCAAGGGTGTCTGTGGGGCTGGGTGGTGTGGGCTGAGGTCCCCGTCTGAGCCTGCGGTGCTGCTGTCCGCAGGGCCTACTTGGAGGTCCACCAGTTGGAACTGGAGAAGCTCAGCACCCAGATCCGTGAGTCCAAGAGGAATTCGCGCCTGGTGAGTGGTGCTGGGAAGAGTCTGTAGGGAGAGGTGCTTTGTGCAGATGCTTGGGGTTCTGGTCATGGTTGGAGCAGCTCACGGTTCAGCTATGTCCTATGGAGACATTGGGGGACAGTCCATGGTGTAGGGCTGCACGGGGTCCTGTCCTCCTGCCACGCTATGGGTGGTGGGTGCTCCCTAGGTGAGCAGAGCTGGCTTTGTGCTGCATCTTATCCCTCTCCTCTCTCCTCCAGGGCTTTCTCTACGATCTGGATAAGGTAAGCAGGAGCGGTGCCCCACCCCCTTGCCTCCCCACATCCACTCCACACCCACCTTCCCCTGTGCGGCCGGGGTTGGGATTCTGCACGCAGGGTGGCAGAGGACAAAGCAGATACTGGTTGTGGCTTGTAGCCCACTTCTTGGGACACATCCTATCCCACAGCAGGAGTGTGGGGCAGGGCCATATCCTGGCCCGCAGCCCCTCTCAGGGAGCCTCTCATACCATCTCTGCTTTTCCAGCAAGTGAAGTCAATCGAGCGCTTCCTGCGTCGCCTGGAGTTTCATGCTAGCAAGGTAGGAGCTGGGGATCAGGTACTTCTGTGGGTTTCTGGCCTCTATTCAGCACTGGGACCACAGTGCTCTTTCCCACCTGGCTCCCAGGCTCTGGTGATGCCAAGCCAAACCTGCAGTGCCCTGAGCACTGGGAGAGCACCTTGGGAAGCCACTATCCCTGTTGCTACTTGTCCCCCTGCCCCTCACTGCTTGCCTGGCCTGTCCTTGCAGATCGACGAGCTGTATGAAGCCTACTGCATCCAACGGCGGCTCCGTGATGGGGCCCACAACATGGTCAAAGCCTACAGCACAGGCTCACCGGGCAGCCGAGAGGCACGTGAGAGCCTGGCTGAGGCCAGCAAGGGCTACAAGGAGTACACGGAGGTGAGGCACCCGGTGCTAGGTGGGCTGGGAGCTGTTGACCCTATAGGCTGTGAATGATGGTGCTCTGTCCCTTGCCCCCAGAACATGTGCCTGCTGGAGAGCGAGCTGGAGAGCCAGCTGGGAGAGTTCCATGTCCGGATGAAAGGTAACGCATCCCATCCCAGCCCTAGAGCAGCACTAGCCTGCTGTGTCCTATCATTCCTCTGCCTTCTCTTGCAGGGCTGGCAGGTTTCGCCCGGCTCTGCGCTGGTGATCAATATGAGGTTGGTGGAGCCTTGGGTGTATGGATGGGGATCTGTCCTCCTCTCTCCTGCGGTCCATGCTGAGCCTGAGGGACACGGGTGGGCCTTGTCCTTGGGTGCTGGTGTCAAGCAGGAATGTATGTTGGGGACCTGTGGTGGGTGGCCCGGGGTTGCAGAGAAAACTCCCAGCCCCATGAGTGATAGAATCATAGAATGGTTTGAGTTGGAAGAGACCCTTAGAGGCCATCTGGTCCCACTCCCTGCAATAAACAGGGACACCCACAGCTCCATCAGTGCTCAGAGCCCTGTGCAGCCTGACCTTGGCTGTCTGACCACCACCCATCTGGGCAGCCCATTCCATGCCTCTACTCTTCCCCCAGATCTTCATGAAGTACGGGCGGCAGCGGTGGAAGCTGCGGGGACGCATTGAGGTGAACAGCAAGCAAGTGTGGGACAGCGAGGAGATGGTTTTCTTGCCTCTCATCACCGAGTTCCTCTCCATCAAGGTAGGGAGCCCTGCAGTCAGAGCACAAGTGGGACAGGGATGCTGTGGGCCAGTGAGCTCTTTCCTGGCAGGAGCTGCATTAGGGCAACACCTGCAGTGGTTGTGCTGGGGACACACAAGGCAGTGAGGAAACTGGACCTCACTCAAACCCACCCTTTGCTGGGAAAGAGGATACTATCCCCTGGTGATGACATCCTGGCAGCAGCCTGACTGACGATGGCTTTGTCTCATCCTCTTCTCCTCCTTCCCCAGGTGACGGAGTTAAAGAGCCTGGCCAACCACGTGGTGGTGGGCAACGTGTCCTGTGAGACCAAGGACCTCTTTGCAGCTCTCCCCCAGGTAGTGGCTGTGGATATCAACGACTTGGGTACCCTCAAACTCAGCCTGGAGGTGACCTGGAAGTGAGTATCTCAGCAGGATTTGCCAGTAGAGTGTAGCAGTAATGGTGACCAACAACTGGCCTATCCTGAGCTTTCACCCATCCCAAAATTGGCCTTCAGTTCTGCAAAGCCAGAGGTGGACTGAAGAGCACCTTGAAGTGCTGTCCAACACCCTCCAGCTCGCTGCAGTGTTGGGACCTTCTGGCTTAGGATGCTTCCCTCACCTCCCTGCTCTCCCCTGCAGCCCCTTCGATAAGGATGACCAGCCCTCAGCAGCCAGCACCGTCAACAAGGCCTCCACGGTGAACAAGCGCTTCTCCACCTATAACCAGAGCCCACCTGATACGCCGTCCCTGAGGGAGCAGGCTTTCTATGTAAGCATGGAGCTGGGCAACCATGGTTGGGTTGAAGTCCCCATGGTGGGGTTTGCTTTGTTGAGTTGAATGTGCCAGGGGAAGTCCCAATGGGTGGCACAGCTCCATCCATCCGGCCACGGCTCCCGGCGCTGGCCCTCCTGCCCTCACAGCTCCTCTTCTCTCTGCCCAAGAGCCCAGTGCGGGCAGCCGACAAGCACGGTTGGTCCTTGTTGGACATCTTTCGGGAGACACTCTTCGAGAAGCTGTCTCGGAGCTGCTCTTGCGGCGACGTCTCCTCGGTCGAGCTTGGGAGATGGCCGCAGCCGGGCCGCGTAAGTGCGATGGCTGGAGCCGGCCTGTAGTGTAGCCCAGCGGCGTGGCCATCCTGCTGTAGTGTAGCTGCTCGACTCCTGCTCACCAGCGAGTAGAAGACCTGGCCTTGTCCCTGCACTGGTGGCCATGCCATGCCGTGGCACTGGTGTGATGG
The DNA here is from genome assembly GCA_016647715.1 of Pavo muticus. Lineage (NCBI taxonomy): Eukaryota > Metazoa > Chordata > Aves > Galliformes > Phasianidae > Pavo > Pavo muticus. Next base: position 5,363 of record JACDJE010000611.1, read on the forward strand.
CCAATGCGGTGCTAATGTGGCGGGGTGCTGGCGGGACTCTAGCTTGACATCAGTGTGGTGCTGGTGTGGCATTGGTAGCGTGATAGGGTGACACTGGTGTGACATCGGGATGACAATGGTGTGATGCTGGCGTGACACTGGTGTCACACCAATGTGGCACTGGCATGACATCGGTGCAGTGATGTGGTGCCCAGCGTTGGTGACGGGTACAATGTCAACGTGGTGTTGGTGTGACGTTGGTGTGACATCGGTGTGACATTGATGTGACACTGGTGCTGCCCTCTGCAGGCTGGTGGTGGGGCTGTTGCTCTCTTGCCGCTGTGGACCCTATCTCCCCATGCTGGTAGAGCCACTGGCACCACAGCTGGCAGCACACCAAGCAGAGCCCATTCCTGCCCCAAAGATCACAGCAGCTTCAGTGCCTCCTGACATGTCATTGTCCCTTCCCTAGAACATGCTGCGGCGTCAGGAGGAGCTGGAGAATGGCACAGCTTGGTCCATCTCCTCTGAGTCGTCGGATGACTCCTCCAGCCCCCAGTTGTCCAGCAGCACCCGCCATGCCGCCCACAAGCCCATTGTGCAGCCCGAGGTGCAGGCCTCGGCTCCCGCCATCGAGATCTCCTTCTCACAGCAGCAGGAGGAGACTGGGGCTGGCGGTGGCATCCCCATTGGGACAGATCTGCCTGGGCCCCCAGAAGAGCAGGACGGCCGCAAGAAGGATGCGGTGGCCAACGGGCATGTGCCCTACACCCGGACTCTCAGCCACATCAGTGAAGCCAGCGTGGATGCAAGCATAGAGGCCAAGGCTATGGAGAGCCCATGGGAACCCTCTCGCAGCCTGGAGGAACACGATGCGGGCAAGCTGGACGATGACTCCCTCCCTGGTGCCTCGAATTCGGTGCCAGAGGCCTGGGCAGGGAAGGACAGTGGCCCTGAGGCCAAGCCACGTGCCATGGTGGCATGGGCTGAAACCTGTGAAGTGGAGGCTGAGCCAGCGGCAAGCCCAGCACCAGCACAGGACATTTGTGGAAGTGAAGCCCCCACGCCGGCCGTGGCGTTGGCACAGGTCCCTGCAGAGGAGGGACCCTTTCCAGCCCCACACCTGGCCACCAGCCCCCCAGCTGTCCCACGGGTGAAAGCCGTGGACTCGGGACTGGAAGAGGCCATCAGCCTCCTGGCCTCAGCCCTGGATGACTATCGGGGACAGTTCCCAGAGCTGCAGCCCCTGGAACGGGAGCTCAAACACCTGGAGGAGATCCTGCTGGTGAGGGGGCCCGGAGGGAGTCCACAGCAGAGAACAGTGACAAGAGTGATGGCACTGCCCAGGGCACAAGGGTGGTGGGGCCATCCCTGATGGCACTGCTCAGCTATGAGGGTGGTGGGGGCAGTGACCAGTGACAGAAGTGGTGGGGCCATCCGTTACGGCAGTGATGAGGGTGCTGGGGCCATCCCTGATGGCAATGATCAGGGATGAGGGTGGTGGGGCCATCTGGATGGTACTGCCCAGAGTACAAGGGTGGTGGGCCCATTCATGTTGGCGCCATTCAGTGACAACAGTTGTATGGGAACTGTTGAGTCACAGCCTGGACCACTGATGGAGCACCTGGGGAAAGGACCTGGTCAGCCCTGGGAGCACAGGTGAAGGCAATTCAGCTGTGTGACCAGAAGGGGTGGAGCCTTAGACCCCATTGAAGGGCTGACTGACACTTGGGAAGGATCTCCTTCTGGAGATTCCTCCCTGGTGAAGCTTTCCCCTGTGAACCTGGAATCTTCTGATATGGGTAAGCAATCTTTTTCCCTTCCTTTATAGCACCTTTCTATTGTGCTGATCCTTCTTTGTTACACCTCTGGTGAAACACCTTTTCCCATCATATTGATCAATCCAATTGCTACAACAGTATTGGGGACGTCGCTCATGACAATGGCTGTAGTGGTGGGGCCATCCTTGATGACATTGCTGAGGGATAAGGGTAGTGAGGCCTCTTAGAGTGGCTTGCTAAGATCTGACCATCCTTTCCTCCGCAGCACAAGCAGGGTGTGTTCCTCAGCCGGGCCTCCAGCATCAGCCTCACAGTGGAGCACGCTCTGGAGAGCTTCAGCTTCCTCAACACCTCTGACATGGAAGACTCGGAGGGCTCTGAGGAAGAGGCTCTGCAGGTTGAGAGGTGTGCAGAACGGTGTCTTGTGGAAGAGGCACAGAGCAGCTGGGGTTGGGGTGCTGAGCTCTGGTGGGGGAGGAAGGGCTGGATTCAGGTGCCCTGTGCTGATCCAGCTCAGTCTCTTGCTGGTTTGCAGGAGGGCCGGTAGAGTGCGGCGTGGAAGCAGGGCCACCAGCACAGGTGAGGTGGGAGCAGATGACACTGGAACATGCAGCGGCTCTGAGGGCAGTGCGGACCCCATGAGCACCGGCAATGAGTTCCTGGATAAGGCCCTGGTGCTTCACCTCCACAACTGTAACCGCCTGCTGTTGGTGAGACTGGGGACTGGGACATGATGGTGGGACACATCTTGGGGTTGGCCATGGCTCCCTGCAGGGAGTGGGACACAATGGTGGGATGCAGCTTGGGGTTGGCCATAGCTCCTCACAGGGAGTGCGACATGATGGTGGGACGCATCCTGGGGTTGCCATGGCTCCTCACAGTTTCTGGCTCCCCTAAGCCCCTCTGAAATGCCTTGCTGAGGCTGTGCTGGGGTTTGGGTGCTGTGGTGTCCTTAAGTGGCATACCTGTTCCTTTCAGAACCTGGGCACCTTTGGGCCTCTGAGGTGCCGGGAGATGTTCGCCCTGGACAGGCTGCTGCGGGAGGCGCAGGTGCTGGAGATTGTGTGCCAACTGATGGAGGAGCGGTCGGAAGCAGCGGGCTCTGCTGCCGGAGGTAAGGGCAGCAAGGGGCTGCACAGGAGGGATGTGCCAGCTGGATGTGCAGCTTGACACTGCCTGTCCCCGCAGTGGTGCAATTCTCAACGCGGAAAGAAGGGGTGCTGCCCCTTTGGGACCACTGCGTGGAGCTGCCCAACATCTACACCTGCCCCGTGGAGCGGTTCCTGCAGGTGCTCAGTGTGCAGTATGCAGCACCCATCAGCGAGCGGCACCCGGGACTGGCTGATGCGGGTGAGCCTGTGGGTGTGCAGGAAGAGAATCTCCAACCCTACAAGGTGCTGCACACCATGACCTCATTATTTTCCCACAGTATGTGTGAAGCTGGTGGAAGATGTGCTGAACCGGCGGCTGCCACGGCGACCCGGTGGCACCCAGGGTGAGCAGGTCACCATCTTCCAGTACTGGAGCCACTTTGAGTCCCTTGGCGCCCTGGTGCTCGACACCTATGTGATGGAGCTGGCAGAGGAAGGTGGGTGCCCCTCTGCCATTCCCTGAGCTGGAGGCTGTAGGGTGTACAGCACTGCGGGGTATCACCCAAAGGCTCACCCACCCTGATCCATTGCTGGTGCTCAGCCTCTTCCTACACTCCCATCCTGGGCACCCTTTGGACCTTGCTTTCTGCAGGTCCCCAGCTCAGGTGCCCCAGCAGCGGGGCAGCGCCCCCAGCATCCTATGTGGGGTCCCTCTGCTGTGGGTGGAGGCTGAGCTCCCTGCAGATGCTCAGCTCACCGGGCTGTCCCCACAGTGCTGCTGGCGCAGAACCTCAACTCAGATGACCAGGACGTGGTGCTGCGGGCACTGAAGCGTGTGCCTGAGGGCCGCCTAAAGAAGGAAGGGCTGAAGGCGCTCAGCTTGCTGCTTGTGGAAGGAAACAGCAAGGTGGTGAGCGCCGTGTCGGCGCAGCTCCGCAGCCTGGCGGAAAACCCCCGCTTCCGCCAACGGGTATGCCATGGGCAGGAGGGGAGGAAGTGGGCTCTGGGTTGCTACTTGGAGTGGTGGCACTGAGCCCTCGCTCTGCCCCAGGCCCTCGTGTGCTTCCTGGGACAGCTGGAGGATGAGGAGGTGCAGACACGCGTGGCCGGGTGCGTGGCGCTGGGCTGCCTAAAGGTGAGATGGGTGCATGAAGGAGCCCATGAGGTATTTGCTTCCAGGCTGAGCTGGATGCGGGGTGGATGGAGAGGAACTGATGCTGCCTGCTGCTGTCTCCATGCAGCCTCCAGCTCCTATGGGTGCCCCAAATGTGCTGGGGCACAGTTGGAAGGGAAAGAGGACACAGCCAAGGGACTTCTGGGGTTGTAACTGGATGATCTTGAAGGTCCCTCCCAACCCAAGCCATTCTGTGACTATGATTCTGTGACTTTTTCTGCCCAGGGCTGGTCTGGAGGTTGAGCTCCAATGGGGACTTGGGGGTCTGCCCTGCCTGCTACCTACCACAGGGCTGCAGGAACCTTGCTGCCTTCCCTTGTGGGTCATGTCCACGTGGGTGGCACCAACCACAGTCAGCCCTCTCCCCTCTCCTGCAGGCCAAGGAGAGCATCGAGCAGCTGGTTTACCTGTGCCAAACTGACAAGGAGCCTGTGCGGGAGGCAGCCAAGCAGAGCCTGATGCTGTGTGGTGAGTGTCCTGCATCACCCCTGCCCACGGCTCCCAGAGGGGAATTACCCCATGTCACACTGCCCAAGGGAGAGAGGGACCTGGGCTGATCCCTGCCTGCCCCATGCTCTGGCTCATGGTGTCCAAACTCTGTGGGGTGAGAGCGGTGGTGGGCAGCAAGGATTCCTGCGGTCACAGCCCTAAGCGTGGGTGTTATTTATTATTTGCTAGATGGCACTGAGAGAACCATCTGAGTGGGTTTCTAGGCCTCCAGATCGCGGCAGCTGCTGCACAGGTTGGGACATGTGAGCTGTCCTCATCCCTCAGCCCCCATTCCTGCCGCTTTGCTCACAAATGTCTCTGTCTTAGAGCCTGTCAGCCATGTCACTTTTTGGAGTCTGTGTGTCTTGGTTGTTCGTAGCCCCACGGCAATGCCTGTGCACATAGGTGCCACGTGTCCTGTGTCCCATGTCACCAGCTCTGCTAGGGATGGCTGGTGTGTGCAGATCTGTGTGCAGGGCTGCTGGGCAGAGATCTTTCAGCCAGCTCTCAGCATGGAGTGTGCATCCCTGTGTGTACGTGGGGGTGTTGGGAAGCTCTCGGGGTCCCCGTGTAGGTGGCATGCAGAAGTGCACAGCTGGTGGGGATGCTGCACCCGGCACAGCCCCAAGCCTGGCCCACTTGCCCCAGCTCCTGGACTTGGGAGCTCTGCAGGCTTTTAGAGATGGGATCTGTCCGAGGGTGTGCTAAGGAGAACAGAAGAATCATAGAACCATTAAGGTTAGAAAAGAACTCTCAGATCCCCCAACCCCACTCCCACCCTGCCCACTGACCATACCTCCCAGTGCCACATCTCCATGGTTCTCGAACTCCTCCACAGCTGGGCACTCTCCCACTTCCCCAGGCAGCTGTGCCAACGCATTACCAAGAGCTCTGTGGCTGTACCACGCTGGCTCAGCTCTGTCAGGCATTAGCATCATTTTTGTTGCGAGGCCAGGGAAGGTGGCTAGGGATGGGCAGGGAATGGAGTTTCTGCCCTTCGCTTCACTGACCATGGCACGTGCTTGCAGGGGAAGACGGCAAATCAGCGCACCGGAGACTGGAGGAGACCCTGGACAGCCTCCCACGGATCTTTGCACCAGCCAGCATGGCCAGCACAGCTTTCTGAGACGCCACACAGAGCCACCTGCCATCCCTTGAGGACAAAGGCACTGCTGGGCTGCACATGGGCTCACAAAGACTGGGCCCAGCCGACAGCCCTGCTCACAGCAGCACTGCAGCATCACCCCCGCCGGCAGCTCGCCGCAGCCGCACACTGCCTTACAGAGCACCACTTCCCCTGCCCCAAACACCAGCCATGAGGGGTGCCACGCACACACCCCTGGGCAAGGAGGGGCTCGCTGCACACCCCACCCTTCGACTGCTATTGAAAACACACAGGGAAGCCACCCTTCGTGCTACAGCTGCTGGGGTTGGAGCGGCAGGGAGACACACCGGATTCCCCCGCCTCTTGCCTTCCTATTGCTCGGGGGCACGTGCCCTTTCCTGGAAGAACCCACACTTTGGAAGCGATGCTGTTTCTTTCCAGAAGTCGCCTGGGCTGGGAGGGAACCGCTGCCCTTTTGCCACCTGGAAGTCCACAGGACTTAAATAAAATGAGATATGAGATATATTAATATATTCTGCTGGCGTTTCTTCTTTCCAGCTCCGCATGCTCCTGTCCCTCCCCGGCGGTGGAGCGCAGTGAGGCACAGCCCCAGCCCAGAGCCCTTCCCCTCTGCTGGGGAGTGCTGTGGAGGGCAGGGCAGGAGGAGCGACAGAGGGACGGACAGATGGACACTGCCACCTTTTCCTTTTGTTGTTGTTCGTTTTATTTTTTATTTACAGATTTTTTTTTTTTGCAGGAAAAAAAGTGACAAATTCTTTTCTATAATGTCTCTATATATCTATATATAATGTAATTACAGAGAATGACTAATTTTGATTTTAAACCAGAAATAAAAGCAAACCTTTAATGAGCGTTGGTGTCGCTGTGTGGGTGTTTGGCCCCTGTGCCAAGGGGCAGGGAGCTGTGGCCTGTGGGTGGCTCTCTGGACTGACAAAGCTGGGTGTTTCTTAGGTGAGGATCAACCTTCTGGTTTTACCAACAGTACAGCAGGCATCTCTTTTAGCAGAGGAAAGAGTTTTCACTTTCCCTGAGCTCTGTGAGAGTTACCAAGATGCTGCAGAGCATGGGAGGCCTCACCAAGGTATCACACTGTGGCGGGCAGAGCAGGGTCACAGCTGAGCTGTGCTCAGCACAGGGAAGCCCTGACCTGCCCCAGAGAAGGAAGGCAATGGCTGGAACCACGGACCACGTGTCTCATCACAGTGATACCAAGCCACAACGGATCAAGGAATTATGGAATTGAGTTGGGAAGGGACCTCTTAACATGGCCTTCCATTCCCTGCTGCTCAACATGGAGTTAGCTCGAGCAGGCTGCTCAGGACCATGTCAGGTTTTGACTGTTTCTGAGGATGGAGATGCCAGAACACTTCTGTGCCACCTGCTCCAGTATTCAGCTACCCTTACAGAAAAAGTATTTCTTTAGTTTAAATGGAATTCCTGTATTTTGTTATCAGTATGGCTCTCGTTCTGTCACCACTGAGGAGAATCTGCCTGTCTTCTTTACCTACCACCAAGTGTTGAGAGACATGGATAAGAACCACTCCAAGCCTTCATTCTTCCAGGCTCTTTTTTATATGGCAGATGCTCCAATCTCTTAATCATCTTAGCAGCCCTCACAGTTCTGAGAAGGGAGTAGGTTAAAGCAGCAAAACGCCGCAACAGCAAGCAGAAGCAAGGACCCCTGGGGCCAGCAGCATCTCGATGGGTTTCTTAGCAAAGCCCAGCAGCTTGCAGCCTCCAGCACCTCTGTTCTTACTAACAGTCCTTTGTCAGGCTGCCTCAAACTCCGTGTTCTTATCCTGCTGGCTCTGCCTGCCTGCTCTGCCCTTGCAGGGGACCCAGATGTCCCAGGGAGCTCAGGCTCTTGGGTTGTTCTGTTTTGGTAGGGCGCTGTTAGTGGAGGTGCATTGGAAGAGCCTACAAAAGGGATGACAGCATGCCATGGTGCACAGGATGCCCCAAATGGGACACCTGCTTCCTGTAAGTAGCTGGGAAGCACCACGTCAGCAGCAAGGGCACCCAGGCATCTCTCATACTGGGGTGTGCTTCAGTACCATAAGCCTGCAAGGCCAGGAGGTGGCTCAGGTCAGCTCTCTGCCACCCAGGTCTGTGCTGGGTACCTGGGACACAGCAACACCTCAGCAAGCCTGACACCTGTCAGGGTGCTGCCTTCAGAGCAACACTTTTGGAAGTGGCTTTATCTGCAGATAGAATTGCAGGAAAGGTACAAGCAGGAGATGCTTTGCTCCATCAGTACTAGCTTAGCATTATTCCACCTGCTTGGAGGTTGGACAAGCCCCAGGCCAAAAGCATAGTATTTCTCCCAAAGCTCTGTATCATGCTCTCAGCTGCAAGCAGCAGAAGTGAGGATAAGGGTCTTGGTTGGCACATGCAGCTGTTGGGTAACAGCCTGTGGACAGAAACACCCTGCTGGTAAGAAGTGGCCCAGACTTCTATGTTTGGTGTTGTTTCTTTTTCCCCAGACTAACCCCTGGAAATATGAACAGCTCAGTGCTCCAGCAGCCTATGTGGGTGTTCTCCTTGCTCTGCCAAAGCCTGGCCCCATCCCTGCAGCAGAATACCATCTTCCAGGATAAGCTGTACCTTGGCTGCAGAGATTGGAGCAGGAAAGCAGCCTTCTGTCAGTGCAGGCAGGGTGCTGCACGTCAGGACAAAATGCCTCTGCTCCTGGAACTCCTAGGAATAATCCCATTTGTGTGGCTTTAACATCATCTAGGAAAAAAATATATATATACATGAGTCAGTTTAGGGATGTATTGCCCGGCCCCTTGTTCTGAATGAGTTTGCAATAGCATCACCAAGGATCTACCAGTGATGGGAAATGGAGGACTGAACTTTTCCCTCCAGGACTTTGTGTGTGCTCCAGCCCTTGTGCAGGAATTGTGCTGCTCCATGGATCAGCTGGCTGGGTGCCACTCTTTGCACACACGGATGGATGCTGCACCACAGAGCGCACTGTGCAGCAGCATGTTTGCTGTCTCAAAGGAGACAGTGCTCCAGCACCACATTTGTCAGCCCAATCTGTGCCAGCACTTCAAACATCTCTTCCTCTCACGGATGTGCGTGTGTGCTCAGCAGCACCAATGACTGTTGCAGCCACTTGCTTTTTTGTAGGAGCTGCAGTCCATGGGAAGGTGTCTGTGTCATGGTTACATTACCCACGTGCTCTGGGAAGATTTTCCTTTACCCCATTTACTGCTGTTTTCCTTGTAAATAAAGGTGCACACAGCCTTTCTGTACCAGCAAAAAACAACCAGCGAACACATCCTCCCCTCGCAGAGCATCAGGGCTGGCACAGCTGCTCAGGACATAGATTCGGTGACCCCAGAGGAGACACTGCCTCTCTGGGGCATCACAAGCTCTGATCGTCCCTCCTGTCTAAGCAATGACCCAAATTTTGATGCCTGGTCACATTTAGGAGGTCGTAGTAGTTGTGGATTCTCTTGCTTGAGCAGGCTCAGATTTGGACCTCTCACCTAAGTCAAGGCTTGTATGAAACTGTGTTTCCAAAGCATTCACGACACACACATTTTAGAGCACTTATAAAAGATTCAGAAGGGAAAGTGCTCTGCTTTTAGCTGTAGCAAAACAACAGCATCCTCAGGGTCACTGACTGTTCAGTGCAGGACTGCTGGGTACACACACCATGGGCTTGTTCTCCAGGGACCACCTCTGAGGTGACAGCTAGGGCTTCACTTCATACAGAGACCAAAGTGTGCTCCAGGCAGTGTCCAAAACTAAATTTAAACTAAAATTAACGTTTGCTTTCCTTCTTAAAGAAGAGGATGATTCCCGTGGCCTCATACAGTCTGAGGGTGATCAGAGAACAGTTATAAACAGCAAGAAATGAGGGGTTAAGCTGAGCTGGGAGCTCATCAAGGCAGCCAGGTGCTCCCTGGCTCTAGCTCCCACATTTCTGCTCATGGACAAGGTGGCTCCAAGACAGATAACTTCAGATATCTCAGATAACTCCCAAGCAACATCTGCCTCTGGGTGTCTAATCTGGAGATGCTAGGAGGGTGATTTTCAGGAGGCTGAAAGTAGGGCAGGGAGATGCATTACAAAGGCTTGAATCCTCTGCAAATCAGCTCAAAAGCACCTCGGATGGCGGGATCCAAGGCTAAGAGGTCAGCTGTACCCCCAGCATGCACTGGTAGATGGTTTCAAGCATCTCTGCCAAGAAAAGGCCAGAGAAAGTGTCTGAGAGCACGTTCTGCTTCCTCACACAAAGGACATGCCATAGGACAGCTACCAACAAAAGGCAGATGGTACATTAGCAGCCAGTTACTCCTGGCCTGGTGTGAGTATTTAAAGGAAAGTAAAACATCATCTTACATACAGATAGCACTCCTCTCCATGTTAAGCAATGCTGAACTAAGCTTTTGAGCTTAAAGCAGGATTTGCGGCCGTACATGAAACGTATGTTACTTTCCTCAAAGTAAGAACTGGTGGTTTGATGGCTTACAATAAAACAATTGTAATCAAATTCACACCACAGAATCTTTTCGCCCTCTCCAGCTGCCTACCATGCTACATTTCCCCTGCTGGAATGAAGTAATGGACTCGGGCTGGTGCTCACCTCCTCCTAGCTAAGCCCTCTCTGCACCACAGCAGCCTGGCAAGCTCTTCCCATCCCTATGACACAGCTCCACAGAGCCAGTGACGTTCAGGCTGGGATTTAAGGGCACAATTTACACACGTTAATGTATGCTGTGTCTGTCTGATAGTTTTGTCACTTGCCAAGCAGGTTGGGGTGAAGGCTGGGCTGCCAAACAGCTTTTGCTCTGCTGACACCTCACAAGGGAAAAATCTGAGCAGGAATTTATTATCAGCCTCAACTGTAACAACCCCAGAACTGTCCAGCCCTGGCAGCAGGGCGGTGTTTGAGTCTCTTTCAGTTGCCTTCTCTCTGAGCTCCCTGTCTGTAGGGTGCGTCAAAGTAGGAAGAAATAACTTCTTTCCAAGGCACCTTAAACCATTCAGATTTTAACCTAGCTTCACTTTGCATGCTTTAATGGTGGGAAAATAAAAACGGGGCACAGCATGAGCTCAGAGGAATCATCCTCGGCTCGCCTCTGCCAGCACTGAGGTAAATCTGAGCACGTTCCACTCAAGTGCCAACTCGTCGGTATTTATAAAAACACCCGGAGGTTTCCCTCGAATTCAAGGCAGCCCTATCAGCACCTCACCCAACTCACAAAACCCATCGATCCCTCAGCCTCCCAACCCCTCCTCGGCACTAACTCCACCCTAGACTCGTGCCACACCTTCTCCGTTCCTACAACTGAGGCGGCTTCCTGCCCCAGCGGATACGGAACGGACACAAAACTCGGGGCACTACGGAGAACGCCCCGCTCCCCTCAGGGCCGGGCCCGGGCGGGGCACAGCCTCCCCTCAGCGCGGCGCAGCGCTGCCCCGCCCTCCCTACTACGTGACGCACGCACGCACGCGAAGTGACGCCGCCGCCCCAGCCCCGCGTTTGAAGTTGGCGCGCGCCCCGCGCCCCCCCTCCCCC
>JACDJE010000611.1:17331-118295 GCA_016647715.1 Pavo muticus
CCCTCCCCGCCTCCCCCCCCATCTCCTACCTCCGCTGGGCTCTCTCCTTTCTCCCTCCTCCATCTCCTCGGGGGGTTCGGAGCTCGGCGGAGCGGTGCGGCGGTTCTCGTGGCCCGGCCCGGCCCGCAGCCCTGCCTGCCGCCACCTCGCTGCGCTGCCGCCGTGTGCGCTGCGGAGGGAGAGGCGCTGCGAGGCGCAGAGCGGGACTCGAGCTCCCTCTGCAAGGCAGGCTGAGCAGCGCCATGCAGCGCCGGCCCTGGCACGGCTGGGGGGCGCCCGCTCTCGCCGCGCTGCCCTCCCGCAGCCGCCCCCCCCCCTTCCCGTCTCTCCCAGGCCTCCATTCTGGGCTCAGCTCCGAGCTAGGAAACACACTGCAAAATGCGATCCACTCCCTCCCACCCCCCACCCCCCCATGGATATTGCTGGCTTTAATCGTGCAGAAGGGGCAATCACACACGGTTCTGTGCCCTGCATCAACTTCACGTTTCCTAAGATGCTTAGAGATACAGATGCCGTCAGTCACGCTGCTCGGCCTTTATCAGGTGGCTTTGATGCAGCGTTTTGTTCCTTGTGCCTGTCCCCAGGACTCAACCCTTAACACTGCTGCTGAGAGCACACCCGCTTTCCTGTTGCTGACTTCCTATTTTTTACCCGATCTTTTGCTCCCCCCCCCCCCCCCCCCCCCCCCCCCCCGCTCCCTGCCTGCTGCCAGTTGGTAACGAACCCCAGAGGTGTTGTTGAGCTGCTCTGTGTGTACTGCTTTGAGATTTGTTTCAGTGCAGGAAGTGTGTAAGTGTTTTCTCAGGTTGCACAGTTTGCTCGTGCTGAGCCTGTTGAACTGGTGGCTGTCTTTTGGGCATGAGGAGTGGCTCTGAGCTCCAGTTCCTCCTTCAGCCACATCTCACCTTCTGTGTTAGTGCAGGAGAAATCATGAAGACTGAAGAAGGTCTTGAGCATATGAACCATATGAACTTTCTTTTTTTTCCCGTGGGATGATTGATTTTCTTACTTCCATTTTGCTTTTCTGCTTGGACTGCATTTTGCAAGTCCTTTGAGGGCTGCAGTCCTGTTTTGGGGAGCTCCTTTTGCATCCAAAAGTGGCTTTGGACAGGGGGTGTCACCCCAATGACAGGTATGGGAGCACCTCCAAACTATCAAACTCCAAACTGTAATAAGGACACGGTCTCTACGTCCCATTGCTGTCCTAGGCAGGTGCAGTAGGATCACCACAGGTTGGATATTTGGATACAATTATTGTCGGAGCAGTGAGGTAGTGGCACAGCTGTCCAGGGAGGTGGGGGAGCCCCCGACCCTGAAGGTGTTCCATAACCATGGGGATGTGGCACTGAGGGATGTGACGTGGTCAGTGTGGATGGATTGAGGGTGGACGTGGTGATCTTAGAGGTCTTTTCCAACCTTAATGATTCTATGATTCTAATTCAGTATTAATATCTTCTCAGCAAGATGCACAGAATGATTTCCTTAACACTCATGAAGCTCCTTGCAGGATATTTTTGGGGCACAACGTCAGAGTAAAGGTGCAGAATTGCACTTGCTGTATTCCCCAGTGGCCCTGCAGCTGAACTAACATGGCTCAGGGAGTTCGCTGAGCTGTTACCACAGTGCTGAGCCTGCTGCAGCTCCTGCCCACGCAGTCAGCAAGGGAAAGAGCTAATCCAGGCACTGCTCTTGGTGCTGGCAGGCTGTGTCTTGGCTGTGAACTGATGTGTGTGTTGCTACCAGGCTTTGTGACTGCAGGTCAGTAGCTGCCTGATACTTCTGTCTAAAAAGGCCAGAAGCTGACCTGTGTTGTTTTGGGGCTTATTTAATATTTATCTAATTAATTTGTATGTAATTAGTCACTTAAGAATTTCTTCTCTTCCCCACAGTGCTTGATATCCTGCTTTTCTACTAATGTTTTTGGAAGGTGGAGCATTGCTGGGCTGATTGCTCTCTGAGAAGAGCCAGCGTGTTCCTTGCCATTATGCTCTGTACCTGGGCAGGTTCATCACTGCTCATGGCAGTGAGCTGTGGTCAGCTCTTCCTGCTCCGTCCTGCCAGTTTTTGGGATGTTGGTTATTTCTGAGGATAAAACCAGAAGCACACAAAGCCATAACCTGTAATTTAGGCTGGGAGAGAACAAGGCCAAAGTTACTGTTGCTGTGCAAATGAACGTGGGGCATCATGAGTACTGGAGAAGTCAGCCCTGTCCCATTGTACAGAGGAAGGAAAAGCAAATTCCTTCCATGCTGCTGTTTTCTCCTGTCTGTGACTGCAAGGGGAGCTGTTTCCTGGCCTTGGATCTGGCAGTGGTGTAGCCAAGAGCCTACCAGCAAGCCATGCAGTGAAGTTCAGGGCTGCTTTCTCCTGCCCTTCGATTATATTCCTAAAAGCTTTGCACAGTAACTGATTCTACCTTCTGGCTGCTTTTGCTTCTCTTACCTAGCCTTTACCAGAGATTGAACGCTTGAGAGAGCAGCAGAGCATTGGGATCACTGTGTGCTCCATAAATCCTTACCCATGAGGAGCAGCCACGACCACTGCTTGTGCACATGGTGTCTCAGCTGCTGGGCTTCTGCTTCTGCTGTGGAGCTGGAAGAAAGCACGGCTTGGTGCCTGTTGTAGTTGTGTTAATGTACTGACCTGTGCTCAGCTGCAAGCCCTGTTGGTTGCTTTGGCAGGTTTGGATGCCTTGCACAGCCTGTTGGACCAACCCTTGGCACTTCAGTACAGCTTCCGCCTCTGCTGCTCTGCAGTGCTGCGTGACCTCTGCACATAGATTTGTGAATTTCCCTTCTTTTATTGGTCAAAATTATATTTACTGCTAAATGGTTCAGAACACTGTTCTTGTGGGATTTTTTTTTTGCTGAAACTTAGAACCCTTCCTATATGGACTGTAACTCAAGATGTTGCTTTCTTTTTGTACTGAAGGATGCTTTGGTTTCAGTTAAAGCACTGTTCTGCTGCTCCTCCCACTCCTCTCCCATAATCTGTCGCTCTTCAGCAATTGTGTGGCGTGTGCTTATTCTAGGCATGCTTAATAAGTAAACCAAATAGCTGCTGGGCTCGGTGAGCTCGGTATTTTTTTGATTAACAAAAATAGCCTTGAAAAGGAGAGTGGAGTACACACAAGGTGGGTGGGGAGTTGTGCTTTTCAGCTCGTGTTAATGTTCAGGTACACTGAACAATCCAATCTGCATGTCTAATACAAACAGAAGTCTTACTCTACTATAAAAACTTGAGAGATCAAATCTGAATGTCTTTCCAATATGGTTGTTAATGGGTGAAAATACAGAAATAGCACAGAGGCAGTTCTCAAGAAGTGTGCCATTAACGTGCATCACTCAGGTGACGTGTGATGGGATAGGATCTTGAAGAGCTATTCTTCAGCTGTCCCTACAGGTGAGCGTGTGGATAATGCTGCATCTTGGCTATGTGTAGCTGCACTCTTTACATGCAGGTCTGATTTTATGGACTCTCCCAGGTTTTACTCCTTCAGGGTGTGCCTGCTGCCTTGGGAGTGCAGGCAGGGGCTGCTGGGTGCTGTCCTTGCACCCTGCTGGGCTGCCCGCATACATGCTGTTTTGTCACTGGGCTGTCCTCATCCCCTTCATTCCCTGCTGCAAAAACAAGCCCCTGAAGTTTCTAAAGCCACTCAAGTGTAAAGGCTGCATAAAGAGGCTGTGAACCAAGTTCAGTTAATACTTCAGGTCTTATTTTTCTCTCTCCTTTTCTTCCCAGAATCTAAGAATTTATGTTGACTTTGTTGAGCGTGTCAAATTCTAACAAAATGGGAGCCAAAGCATGGCATGAAGTATACCTTTGTCTGTATTAATATGCATGAGGATTAGAAGCTTGTATGTCTCTGAAACATCAGCAGGTAAAGCAGCTCTCTGTGAGCCAGAGGAGAAGTAACATCTGTTATGTAATTGGACCAAGTTACTTTACCTTAATTGGGAAGTCACAGCTATGCTTATTCCCCCTAGAGGTATTTGGAAATAGGTTGTAGTTCTGAAAGCTTCTATTTTAAAAAGCAGAGGGATTTCAGAGGTATGTTGGGATGGGGAAGAGATGCTTGTCTTGGCCAGCACGTTTCTTCCCACATGGATCACTGGAGCATCCCTGGCTGTAGCAGTGGAAGGAGTGGTGGATAGGTGAAGCACTTTGGTATAGCGGAGAAATGGCAGGAAATTGGAGAAATGCTGATGTGTTGGTATGAAAGGAGGTGGAGTGGGTGAGCGTGGTACCCAGTGGGATAGTGCAGAGTGGAGCCACCTTCCTTTTTGACCAGCTTTGCTTGATGATTACGTGCATATAATTGTTCGGATTAATGCCTTTTGTTAACGAGGGAAACATGCAATCCATCCCTGTAAATAAGGCTTCAAAGAAACCAAAGCTTGCTAAGTTTACTGCTTGACTTTGAGAAGCTTACAGAATGAAAGCTGGTGCACGAAATCAGTGAACGCTGTCCAATTTGGGGTAGCTGACCAACAGTCCAGGGCTGGATGGGACAGAAGAGTTCCCAGGGAGGTTCAGCAAAAGCTGATCCTTATCACAGTTTTCCATTACTGATTCTTGTGAGTACAAAATGTCCAGTTTGAAACCTGTGTGTGATAAACTGGTGATTGATGGCGTGGCAGAGCGATAAGGCAGCAGTTGTGGCCACGAGGCAGAGCAGAAACATCCCAAGTGTGTGTCAAGGCTGCAGTGTGTAAAAGTGCACGCCTGGGAGCATGGCAATGTAGTGAGTTGGAACTGAGACAAATGGTATCCTAGAGCACAGTGCCAGAGCTGTGTTTGGGGAGTTCAGTGGATAAACAGCTTAAATGTGAATTTCCAAGGTGATGCTGTGGCAGAGAAGCTAATGGAGTTGTCACGTGCCTTAATGGAGTGAGCAGAGCTAGCGTTCTTACCTGTGCAGTGTGAGGTGAAGTCCTTACCAAGACACAGAGTACAGCTCTGCTGTCAGCACTTAAAGCAAGAATAAGGGAAAAAGTACTGAACTGCAAGGGGAAATAAACTCCCAGGGAATCATAGCATCGTATCAACAGGGAGCTTATAAACAGGAAGGGGAACGGCTGTTTACGAGGGTGGATAGTGATAGGACAAGGGGGAACGGTCTTAAACTGAGATGGGGAGGTTTAGGTTAGATATTAGGAGGAAGTTTTTCACCCAGAGGGTGGTGACCCACTGGAACAGGTTGCCCAAGGAGGTTGTGGATGCCCCATCCCTGGAGGCATTCAAGGCCAGGCTGGATGTGGCTCTGGGCAGCCTGGTGTGGTGGTTGGTGACCCTGCACATAGCAGGGGGGCTGAAACTACGTAATCATTGTGGTCCTTTTCAACCCAGGCCATTCTATGGTTCTATGAATCATCTCAGCTGCAGAGCAAACTTGAAAATAACCCATGTGGTCTTCTGGCTGGTAGTTTCAGTGCTTCTGAAGCTTGAGTTTGGCAGTTTGAGTTTCTCCTGGCTGTTTGCAGGAGGCCAAGTAGGGTAATTCAAGAAAACAAGTGCTTTTCAGTTCTGTGGTTTGTTGGTGGTTTTTCTTTCAGGATCCCAGGCTGTGTGCAGTGATAGCTGTTCCGCAGCATGCCTCCTAGCGCTGAGGCCAGGTCAGCTTTTTAGGTGGACGCAGTGAGTCCTGTGGTGAGCCTGCAGTTGGTAGGAGGAAGAAACAGAGGAAATACACCCCAGCTGATGGAGATTTTGCAGGAGGCTGTGGAGACAGTGGGTCTGAAAGGCATCTGCAGGTCCAGAGGCTGAGATCCCTGGTCCCACAACAGGGCTGAGGGTACAGCTGCAGGCAGCACTAGCTCTGGTTGCTCTCCCTGTGTGCCGTTTTCTGCTTGAGCTGCTCTGTAGAGCGCTGCTCGTGTTGGAGAAAGCTTTCATCAGCAGGTTGATTCCATGCAAGTGAGCTTACAGCTGTTGCTGTGTTGGGAATAACACCAAAGAATTGAGGGAAGTAGGAACGCTGGTTTTCCTGGCAAATTCTCTTCCACCAGGACCTTCTGCTTGTGTGCATCACCAGGCAATGAGTTGGTTTGCATGCTGCTTCTTATACCCCAAAAGCAGGTGGGGAGCAGCTAGGTGGAAGTGGAACAGCTCTTGTGGAAGCAAAGTGCCTCAGTGTACCTCAGGGAAAATGCAGAGGCTTTCTGAAAAGGTCACTTAAATGACAAGTACTGATCAGAGCATTTGGATATTGGTAAGCATAGGGAATACATGTTACTGTATGTTTAACATCACTGTGAGAGGAATCAAATCCTCCTGTTGTTTACAAGGAAATAAACATCACTGCTCTGGACTGGCTTCTGGAGGAGTTTCCCACTGCCATGGAACCAACAGCAACTTTTGGCAAGTTTCTTCATCTTCTTGTATAGTTTCTCCATGCAGTTATGTTTGGTTTGCAAAGCTGTCACCTCAGAACCAATTCTAATCAGGGATTTAAAATGGAAGAAAAAGGAAATGGTACTGAATTAAAATTGCCCTAAATTGGGTTGTACCTACTTGGCTTAAAAATGTGTTTTAAAATGGTAGCTTTCTTTTGTGTGCTAGGCTGCTTGCATTGGGGATGCCTGCTGAGTATGTAACTTAGTGCAATTTCTCATCTTTAAGGAGAGATTTATTGATTCTTGTGCTTATACTGAATGCACAAAAGGTACACACTGGTTACTTGATCCTTGCCTGGCTTCCATGTTAATGTACTCCTTCCTGCTCAGCAGTGACTGTTGTTGACTCCTACCTGCTCTGTTAGCCCTCACGGCTGCTGGAGTGCTGTGTGAGCCCACAGTAGTTGATACTTGGTTCCTGCTGTGTGTATAGAAGTAGTTTTGCCCTCCTGAAGCAGCTCCAAGCAAGGAGGTGGCACTTCGACTTGGTATCACTCATGGTTCTTTTTATCTCCTAAACGTTGATGCTCTGAGTCTCTGCTCTTGCAGTGCTGTGTTCTTAAATGAGAACTGGGAGGTGGCATACATTCACCCCTCAGAAAGTGCAGGTCACTAGCTAATTGCCCACACTGCCAATGCTTCTCCATGTTCAGAACACACTAAAAACTGCTTGGTGTTGGAGATCTTGCACAAGTATTCCTAGAACATGCATGGAAAACAGTGCTGAGACCAACAAATACTCCTCAGAGCAGCATGGTTGTAACTGCATACATGAAAAGGAACTCATTATATTTGTAGTTTAGATTTGTTCATCCTTAATCTTACATATTCTCGTGCTGGAAAATGACAAAACAGTTTAGGTTGGAAGGGATCTCTCGAGGTACAACCCTTGGCTCAGAGCAGGGCCGACTATCACATTAAATGAGGCTGTTTAGGGTTGTATCTAGCAAATATTTTCAGTATCCAGAGATAAGTCTTCTGTATCTCTGAGCAGCCTGTTCCAGTGTTTGGCCTCCAGGCGTGTGGTTTTGTCTCCCTGCCCTCCTTAAGGCAGCAGTACGACCTCTCCTTTGCCTTCCCACAGCTGCATTGTCCTACACACACTGCATCCCGCCCCCACGCTGTCCCAGTGCTCCTCTATAGGGCTGCAGGAGCTCAAAAATGGGCCTGTGGATGGAGCAGTGACATTTCCAGCTTATCCTGTTTCCCTTCAAGCTTATCATGCCTTACCTACATGCCAGAGATGTGATTGGAAGGTAAATCCATGCAAGGTGTTTTATGCCAGAAAACATGCTGGTTCCTTTGCTGGTAAACAAGGGCAGGAGTGGCTTTTCTGCCCTCTGACATCACCATGGTGTGGATCTGAGCAAGCATGCCTTCCTTTTTATAACGTGTGCACTTGTGCTGCTGGAGCACCTTGGGCTGTGTGTTAGTAAGGTGCTGTTTCTTGAGTCGTGTCTGAGCTGCCTATCATAAAACCTCTCTGAAAACTGTAGCCTCTTTCCTTAAGGAGAGTCTGTGCCTTTTGGAAGGAGAAGGGCGGTGATTTGCTTTCATTTACCAACCATTATTAGTTCACAATTCAAATCTCACAGAAAGCAAAGCTGGAATAAAAGAATAGGGGTAGATAAAAGAGATGCTTCTGTTCAGATCAGTGGGCTCTGCTGCAGAGCCCTGCTGTGTTGTGCCCAGCCCCGGGATGGGTGAGGTGATGCAGTTCCATGCAGGAGGTGGTTGCTGTGCACCACCTGTCTTGCAGTGCTTCGCTCTTCAGTTTATTTTGTGTTAACTTACAAGCTGTTAAGCTTTAGGAGACATCCATCTTTCCCCGTGGCCCCTCCAAGCATCCCCTTTTCTGGTCAGTGTCTCCAGCCTAGAAGATTCTTATTGCGTATTGCCTAAAAGGAGATCGATGCTGAGTGCTTTGGAAGCTCGCTGTCAGCGAACATTCACAGCTCTCCCAAGCTTTATCAGCAGTGGTCTTTGAAACTGAGAAACAATTAAAAATAGACTTGTCAAGGAAAAACTGCAGCCAGAAGCCAGAGCTGAGTGCTTTGTACTAAATAATAAACAGGAGAGCCAGGGGAAGAAAAAATACTGAAATGGGAAGGGCATGGAACCACTATGAAACTTAACGCTGCTTGGCGCGGGCCGATAGCACATGTCTGGTTTTAGAATGCTTTCTGGGGTTGCTTACTGTTAACAGGGATGTTAGCATGTATGCATGCTAAGGACTGAACAGGATTACTGATAAAGTGACGCGCTGGCCTGTAGATGTTTTAGTTCTGTATAAGTGAGTATTTTAAGCTCTTAACTGATGAGGGTGCTGGAGCTTCACAGCTCTCCAACTAGCTGAGGCTGTTCTTCTGCAGAGTGATGAGGTTAGAAGCGTGTTAAAGCTGCCTCTGTTGCTTTATTAATAGTGTTCCTTGCTACATTGGCTGTGTAACGGGTCATACGTGGTGTAATTTACACCCCAGTGACAATAACAATGGTTTTTGTGGTGTGGTTTGGTATTCCACAGTGCAGGGCAACATGGACATCTGAAGTAGACCAGCTCCAAAATGTCATACAGCACTCTCAGCTTGATGCTAGATCTACAGTTTTGGGTTGTAAGGACTTTAAATGTTGAAGAGTTTGAGAAGAGGTAGAGAGAGGAGTGTGTAAAAGAAGGTCACCCTTCCTGGTAAGAACAGGAAAGCTGATGGAAGTGCTCTGTGGGTTTTGTTGAAGGCTTGTTGAAAAAGTGAGGGAGTCCTCAAGCAGTCACAGTGCTGTTCTCAGTGGTGGGGAACTCCATGTTTCCCTTTAAAAAGCATTAAACATTTAAATAGTGCTTTTTTTCCCCCTCTCCTCCCTTTCTCTTCTGTGTAATTGTACTGTTCCTACTCAGAATACTGTTCCAGAGAGCATTCTGCAATCAAGCTGCATAAAGAATAGCCAGCACGAGGAGAACAAATTAGTCCAGGCAGAAGTGCAGGAGCGTCAAGAACATAAACATGAATGAAGGGGTTTCAGTGTGTGCTCTGCATTCCATGCTGAGGCGCTGCCTTTCTGAGCACTCCAAGGTAGCACTGTTAGGAAGAATCCCTCTAGCTGTGCTTCTCTTTTGGTTTGCCAGTGTTTGGTCACACCAGAGACCTGGTCTGCATGGAAATAAGTGTCTTTTTGGCTACACGAGCTCTGGCCTCGTTTCCTGACCAAGTTGCAGCCTTGGAAATCCTTGCGCTGGCACAAGGAGTAGTTGAGGTGACGTGGGTGGGAATGAGTGGGCAGTTAAAGGCAGGGATGGCTTTGGCAGCGTTAGCCCAAGTGCTCGGAAAATGAGCCTTTAGTCCTGGTGGAAAAGGCTGCTGGTATTTTCTGTTTTCCCCTCCAAAGTTGAGTGCCTTTATGGAATTTTCCTGTGCTTCGAAATCTGATTGTAATGCCATTCCTAGGGCTTGGTCTTGAAGAATGTTTTGAGCTTGAGACCAGGCGGATTAAACAGCTTAAAACTTCATCGTGAGGGCCGTTGCCTGGGGTTAATGTGGGTTTGGTTCTGTCTGTGTCTGCTCCAACACTTACTAATGCAGAATAACTTTCCTGAGATCTGTGATTCAAGGGTAAGGCTGACTTAATTTAGGCTACAGACATCTGTCTTGTCCTCCGCCCTCATGCCATAGGTGTTCCCAGAACGCCTGGAATTTCCTGTCTCTGCTGGAAGGATGCTAAACTACACCTTGCCAGCTGACAGCCTACCATTAAACCAGCTGGCACTGACCTTGCTTTTCCTTAATGCATCAGGATGTAATTTGTGAGGTGATTAACAGTTACGGCGTGCAGAGCTGTTCGTGGGGCAGGAGCCGTGGTACCATCCCAGGGGTGAGCACTGCATGCTGTGATTTGAAACCCAAATTCCCTCGTATGGGCAGGGCATTGCTGCTTAGTGTTTGCGCAGAGATGAAAGCAAGCAAGGGCTGGTGCCCGAAAGCTTGTTCATGGGTGGTACTTCATCTAGATAAAGCCCTGGAGGAAAACAAAATCCAAACACTTGTACCTGGTGATGAAGGCTCCAGAGTGCCATGAAACTTGTTGCGCTGGTCTCTTCCTGGTGTAGCAGTACCTGGAGTTGCATGACATCAGAACAGCAGCGCAGCATCACATGGCCAGAGCACGCTGCTCTGGTCAAATTGGTTTTTAAAGAAACACCTTGATTTGCTCCTTGCAGTTTGTTAGTATCCTGAATGAAAGCCTGAATCGATGTGATCATCCTGCCCTTCACACAAGTGCTTGGTGATTAAAACCATTAACCTCTTTCAAAACCTGCCTGCAGAGTTAGGCTTTCCCTTTTGTGGCACTGGACTCCACAGGCTGTTTGGATTTTAAGGTAATACACTGAGAGCAATGGCAAAGTATTGTAGTTGTCCCAGTGATCTTTTTGTGAGCCCCTTCATTGCTTTTAGGTTATGAAGCACTATGAGTTCTTCTGTGGCTGTTACTTTTAAATTGTAAACCTTTCCATATTTTACATTGGCTAAAATTGCATGTTTGTCTTTCTGACTTGAGGTGTCAGATTAGTAAAGCAGAATACCTTTCTTAATGTGTCAAAAAGGGAAACATCTCAACAAAAATAGTTAATTCCTGTTTTCCTTCTTTCATTAGAGAGCTGTCCGTGTGACTGAAGAGCTGATGTCAGCTAGCCAGGCTGGAGTAGCAGTTATTGGAAGAAATAAAACCAGTTGTTAGTTAACAACGGAAGGAGAAATGAAGGAAGAATAGAACAAGGCTTGACTAAGAACAAGAAAATGTAATAAAGCTGTCCCAGCTACCTTCTGCTCAATGCAGCCTGCTTTCTTCATGAAGGCTTACCATGTGAAGCTGAAAGAGGTTAGCTACAGCCCAAGAGACTTGAGTACGTGTGGGAGTTATTGCCATAACTTCAGCAGTTTTCCACGCTTCAACAATTCACTTTATTCCCTTACGCTTTCCTCTCTGTGGTAGGCCACGTCTTACGAAGGCATCAGTGTGGGTTCTGGAAGGTCTGTGAATCAGTGCTGTGTGCTACTCACTGAAAAGCAAGTGGTGGTGGTGGCCAGAAGTTCTCCTCGCTTTGCATCACCATCTCCTGGGGCACAGTGAGTGTTCAGAAGAGCTCTGGTGAAATCCCTGGGCAGGAGCAGCAGCTGGGAAGATTACTTTCATGTGTTAAGGGTGTTTGGAGATGTCTTGTGTAGAGGGCTTGAGTTAGCTGTGGGATGGTGCTCGGAATGCACCTTAAGCCTAATTCATTGCCCACAGCACTGCTGAGCGACCTGCATCCAGAGAGATGGACTGACTTTGCTATGGGGGACTTCGTAGGGCAAAAAGGTAAAAATCTGGATAACGTCTGGATGAAAACATGCTGCCTTCACATAAGCACAAGTGACAGGTAACTTTGGCTCACAGTTAGCAACTGGCTGTGTGAAATAGCGTGTGCTTTTGATCACAGCTGAATGCTGTTGATCTGAAAGGGGAAGGTGCCCACAAACTGGCTGCGACCTGTGGGATTGCATGGTGAGTGAGAGGAAGCAGTTTCACTCTTAGGCTGGCGGAGTGGATGGCAGAATGGCACAAAGGGGAGGGCCGCAGCTCAGTGCAGCCACCTGGCTTCGGGGACACAAAGCTGCTGCTCGAAGTGGTGCTGGCACTGTTAACCTACCTCTGTGTCTGCCCAAGCATTCGTGTGGGGGATCACATCAGGAATTGAGTGTGTTCTAATGTAATTAACCATTTCTTCCTCTGTTAGTTTTCAGCTGGACTGAGTTATTGATCGCGTTTGTTATGCAGGTGGGTGAATTATTCTGTCAATACAAAGGAAGGGAATGGCAAAGGAAGAGGTGAGAGCAGCTTATTCAGCAGCAGTATGGTGTTTTCCTTCTTGAAGTGATTGTGCAAGCTTAGAATCTTGTCTCCTGTCTGGTTAATGGCAGTAAAGGTGGTTTCCTCTAGGTGGTAATTTGGCAGAGGCATCCACTTACATGCATTGAGTCATTCCCTGGGAGAATGTGCTCTTCTCCCTGCCCTGTTAGGGAGGCCAGCCTTCAGCACAGACAGCTTGGCTGGGTAATAGCCCATGGGACTGCAGGCACCATCAGAGCTGTCTGCCCGCACCCCTTCCCTTTGTGGGTCAGTACTTAGGAAAACCATCCTTCCATAGCTTTACATTGATAGCCCTTTACTTCAGCTGTGGCTCCTTATGCGTTTCATGGCTTTCTCATGTTGAAAGGCTGCTCCTTATACACAGAAAAGCCATAAGCATAGGTTGGCCAGGTTGGATGGGCTCCTGGGCAGCCTGGTTTAGTATTAAATGTGGAGGTTGGTGGCCCTGCCTGCAGCAGGGGGGTTGGAGCTTCATGATCCTTGAGGTCCCTTCTAACCTAAGCCATTCTATGATTCTATGAAGTTGGTGTTTTTCTTTTTGCTTATTCTCAATGGAGTGGTAAAAATATTTCTCCAAGTAGTTGCTTAACAGTGAATCAGTGGGAGTGGCTTTGAAAAAGATGATTAAAGCTGTAATAGATGTTTGTCAAGCAGTAGGTTTGATTTTATTTTCTTGTAATGTTTTCAGTGCCAGCGTTCTGGATGGCAAGAAGGAGACGAGAGCAGCTGGAGATGGTTGTAGCACTCATAACCAGTGGGCATGGGATTTAATGCAGCAGGCAAACGAAAGCCCTGTTTCCAGCATGAGAAAATTCCTTGATTAAACCAAAATTCCCAATTTCTCAGGCATGCCAGATTTCCTACCATCAGCAGGTGTGACAGCGCCATGCCAACAGCCTGTCTCGAGCTGTTCTCATCAAGCAGCATGATGTTTGATAGGCTTATCTTCAGCAGAAGAAAAAGTCGGTTCCCTCTTTCACCTGTCCTTAATTCAACACAGCTTTAAGCCTTTGCATGTGTTTTATTTATGATGGAATGCATAAACAAAACTGCCCCTATTCATCTTTTATATTTCTCTGAGCAATTAGCAACAAATGGATGAGAGTCTCCTATGAGATTTCAGTCTCTGTGTATATAATCTGAGCTCTGGTTGAACTCTCAGCTCTTTGTACCGCTTTCCTTGTTGTGTGAGGATTTCTTGGGTTCTAGTGCCACACTGTGGAGAGCAGGAATTGGCATACGCAGAAAATGAGAGCGTGAGGCTTTGGGAGGAGGTAGCACGTGCACCCAGGTTGTATTCTGGATTTGCTGCCCGTGTCTTTCTGTGGATAAACCCAGGAAACGTCGTGATGATGGCACCATTGTGCAAACTGAAGATGGGCAGTAGAGAAGAAGCAGTGCTAGGACAGCTTGTGCTTAATGCACTTGGGCTGGCTGGGATTACATTTCTCTCAAGCAACCTTTTGATTTCTTTCTTAGGAATAAGCTGCCAACTCTTATCAGATGCACACCCTGACTTATTTCTGCTTGTTTTGATTTTTTAGGTAGGCAACTCATTTAATTACTATAACAGGGTCTGTTCTGTGGGCATCCCAGTGTTTCATCCAGTGAGTTGGGTTATGGCAGCCCAGCTCGCTGGTTTTTGGTGCTGTGGCTGATTTAGAGTCAGTTGAGGGGGCACGTGTGTCAAGAGCTCTGTGGTGAGAGATGCTGAGCAGTGCCCATCTGTAGGGTGGGAGACGCAGCAGGGATGGCTCAGGTGAAAGACAGCACGCTCCTGCTGTTGTGTGTGCCCTTTAGTTGAAGTCTTGCTCACCTGGTCCCAGCAGCAGCCTGCCTTCCTAAGCTGGCAAACTTTCCTGATGCCGTAAGCAGCGTGCTGGAATCTTTGGATGCTGGTAACCTGCTTCATGGGGACACAGGGACATCCTGGGTTGCGGCCAAGGGGTGCTGCTCCCTCCCACCCACGGAGCTCCTGCTGTGCAGCATCTGGGAGCTCACTCCTGGGTGCCTTCACAGGTTTATTTCCAACTTGAATGATGCAGTTATTAAAGAGAGCCTCAGCTGGACTGCTGGGAACTGGCTGTGCTGGTGTCAGAGCTGCTGACCTCTGCTTTGTTCCATCAAATGGAACTGTTAGCTCTGCAGATGGTCTGCAGTCTTGTTACCTCCCACTCAATTTAGCACGTTCTTTTGTTTAGCTCTGTCCTCCCTTCCTTTGGGAGGATGGAAAAGGTGAAACCTGAAGAGGTTTCTCCTCACACTTGAGATCATTGAAAGGCCATTTGCTCTGATGGTTTCTCCCTTACCAGAGGGCAAGGAGCAAAGCTCTGTTCCTGTGGCTGCTGCCTGGCGTTCAGCACTCACATCATCTTGTGTGCTTCAGCCAAGTGTCTGTATGGGCTGAATGCTGATGGGTGGTGAAGGAGAGGCAGCATCCCTGCAGGGAGGCACATTGGGGCCGTATGGCAGCATTTGTGGGTGGCTGGTGCCCCCTGGAGACCGCTGCTGCCCCTGGGAAGCGAGAACAACAAGACCACGAGGACGTGGGTGTCCCCGGTGGGAACAGCGCTGTTCTGGCACCTCTGCTCCGAACCACCATCCCGGTGGTGAAGTTAGAGCTGGGCATGCTGTGCTCATCCTGCCCGAGGAGGGCGCTGTGCTCTCAGCCAAGGACAGGAGCCCTGCACTGCTCACAGGAAACAGGCCTCACTGCCTGGATCCTTCTTACTTCATTAACAGGCACGGTCAGAGAAACTTAAGCATATAGGAAACAAGTAAGGATATAATTGGAATAATTTCTAAGCGTAAGAACTGAAGTCTTCATTCTTAGTCCTTTTTAGTCCTTTTTCCTCCTGAAAAAGCTCTGCAGATCTCAAGCTTAATGCTTCATGTCAGCTCTTTGCCTGTGACAGTATGTTACTTTTGTGTCTTTAACATATATATCCAAAGACAGACTCTGATACTACTAATCTAAATGAACTGAAATCCTAAAGAAGCTCAGCAGAGAGTGAAATTACGGTAGATCTTGCCTGTGGGATTTGCAGCTCTTAAGAATTGAGGCTATGCATCTCGCTTAATACTTCTCCTTGCTTTCCAGATAACTGGTGGGGGTGTCTCACTGCAGACAGCATCCTGTGGCTGCCTTGGGTTATGGTGGCAGGAGGCTGGTGAGGAGAAATCCTTTCAGTTCTCAGCTGGTCTGCTGGATATAAGAGTGTTGCAGTGCCTCAGTTAGGCCGCTTGCCTTTCAGGAGGGTTTGTGCAGCTGTTAAAAGACACCGGATGATTCCCAACGCTCATTCTTTTGTTTTTTCCAGCAGGAAGGTGAAATGGAAGGTGAAGCAGTTGAAGCCATTGTGGAGGAATCAGAAACTTTTATTAAAGGGAAAGAGCGAAAAACCTATCAGAGACGCCGCGAGGGAGGGCAGGAGGACGAGGCTTGCCATATAGCACCCAACCAGGCAGACGGAGGGGAAGTGGTGCAGGATGTCAACAGCGGTGTGCAGATGGTGATGATGGAGCAGCTGGATCCGACTCTTCTTCAAATGAAGACTGAAGTAATGGAAGGTGCTGTGCCTCAGGAAACGGAGGCTACGGTGGATGACACGCAGATCATAACGCTCCAGGTTGTTAATATGGAAGAGCAGCCTATAAACCTTGGTGAGCTTCAGCTGGTCCAAGTACCCGTTCCAGTGACTGTACCCGTTGCCACCACATCTGTGGAAGAACTTCAGGGAGCTTATGAAAATGAGGTTTCCAAAGGAGGCCTGCAGGAGGGAGAGCCCATGATCTGTCACACCCTGCCTTTGCCAGAAGGCTTCCAGGTCGTGAAGGTGGGCGCTAACGGTGAGGTGGAGACACTGGAACAAGGGGAACTTCAGCCGCAAGAAGATCCTAATTGGCAAAAAGATCCAGACTATCAGCCACCAGCCAAAAAAACAAAGAAAAACAAAAAGAGTAAGCTTCGCTACACCGAGGAGGGCAAGGACGTGGATGTCTCTGTGTATGACTTCGAGGAGGAGCAGCAGGAGGGTTTATTGTCTGAGGTCAATGCAGAAAAGGTGGTGGGCAACATGAAGCCCCCTAAACCAACAAAAATTAAAAAGAAAGGTAAGCTGCGAGTGCATTTTGGAAATGCGTTTGTTGGGGGGGAGCCTTGCAGTATGGTCACAGTGACTGGGTAGATGCAGGCAGGGGCAAAGCAGACATACCAGCATCCCTTGCTGCCTCATTTAATAGCACTCAGCTCTGCTGTTGGGCACATAGGCTGTAAAAGAGTTCACTTGCTTTGGTGTGATGCTGTGATATTAGTATTCCCACATAACTACAGTTGAAAAGATTCTGGTTTCTGCTCTAATACATATTTAGGGGTTTGCGTACGCGTTTCACATTAGGAACCAACGGTGCAATTAGCTTTGTGATTTTCTTTTAAACAAAGTGCTGGATAGGGTAAATGATGTAAAATACAGCAGCGTGTACTTTCCTTTCGGGAAATTTAAACCTGTAAATTAAGGAACCCTTTTCAGTGTGGAGCAGGAACGTTGAGTGCTGGCATACGAATGGAACATTCAAGCCAAACTAGTCACTGCCTGTGTTCCTAAGGATGCACAATTGGATGGAATGGTACAAGATTGTTCCTCACATTAGCTAAACCTCCACAATGTTTCCTTTCCCCTGCTGACCTGTTATTATGTTATGCAGTAGACCGCAGTACTAAAGATGATTTCCTTCATGGCTAGGTGTAAAGAAGACATTCCAGTGTGAACTGTGCAGTTACACCTGTCCACGCCGTTCCAACTTGGACCGCCACATGAAAAGCCACACTGATGAAAGACCACACAAGTGCCATCTCTGTGGCAGGGCTTTTCGGACAGTCACGTTACTGAGGAACCACCTCAACACTCACACAGGTACTGCTTTTGCCTGTGTTGTTCGTGTGGGATTTGCTCTGCCTTCAGAACAAAAGCAAGGTGATCTTTCTGATTCCACTTACGAAACAAGCTAAAGAAGAATCTGTGCAGTGCTGCTGCCCGTTTCTCAAATGAATGCAGGTGCTCTCTGCCTGGCCAGCTCAGGTGCAAACCTCATCCATCCTATACGTAGATTTTAAAAAGCCAGCCCTGGGCTTGGCCTGAAATTAGC
Source organism: Pavo muticus (assembly GCA_016647715.1). Classification (NCBI taxonomy): domain Eukaryota; kingdom Metazoa; phylum Chordata; class Aves; order Galliformes; family Phasianidae; genus Pavo; species Pavo muticus. The sequence goes on from JACDJE010000611.1 coordinate 34,773, forward strand.
TTAAGCTTAAAAAGAGGTAGAATCCAGTTGTGTTGGATGTTAGTAGTTATATTCTAAGCTTTGTGTGGCCATTGCTTCTTACAGAAAAGGAAGATGAAGAAAGAAGCTGGAGCTAAGAATGAGGGAAATGAAAGCAGAAGGGAGGGGGAGAGAGGAAAAAAGGGTTATAAACTACATCAGTGTAACTTACTGGTAGGATCTGTAGAATACTTCTATTGCTCTTACTTAAATTCTGGTGTACAAAGGTAATTAAACAGTGATGAAACTTAAATAATCCTCTCGTGTCACTTCTGCAGGAGAGTAGAAAAAGCAATAGTTCGTATCCCTCATTCTCTTTGCCCACCTGTGCCCACATCATGTCTAGCTGAGCAGTCTGAGGTTTGTGAATTGCTGAGTGATGTGAGAATAAGGGAGAATGAGAGAATCCCTCCTTGTAGAAGGGATGTTCGGTCCCTAAGATGATCTTCAGTCCAATATTTATACAAAAGTCAGACTTATGTTCCATTCAGCGCTCTCACCTTTCATACCATGCAAAAGATGGTGCCATATTTCCTTCTGTTACTCAACGTGAATGCCTCCTTCCCTTTGTGGTGCCCGTGCTCAGGTACTCGCCCTCACAAGTGCCCAGACTGCGACATGGCCTTTGTGACCAGCGGGGAGTTGGTTCGGCACCGCCGTTACAAACACACCCACGAGAAGCCCTTCAAGTGCTCCATGTGTGACTATGCCAGTGTGGAGGTATGTCAGCTAACTGTTACTGTGGTGGGGTTTCGCTAAGTAAATCTGTCTTTAAGAAGATGAAAGGAATTGTAGCATGCTCCGTGTTGAAGGGGGCAGCCCTCTCCTGTGTAGTCCGTGCGTTTAGACCACAGGTGCCCTGCAGTTCTAGGGCTGTGCATTTGACATGTTACGTGCTCATGTTGGGGTGTCTGCAGCCAAAATGAATGACCCTGTGCTTCAATCTTAGTGAAAGGCAGCTTTACTTATATCGGATGATTGATTTACTCCAGAACATGCAGCTTTGCTTGTATGTTCTGTGCTGTGCAGGACTGTTACTTATGCTTCAGGACAGCCTTTATATTGTAACAGAAGTTACACAGCATCTCTAGATGAGAGACATGATTTAACAAATGCAACATGTGCAATGGAAAGGTAATGTTGAGTAGGGAGATCAGTCTTTATCTCCTTGCTGTGACTGCAGTGCTGTGGTTTGAATGTTAAACTTGCAGTGATATTCATAGTATGAATTAAGACCGAATTTGTCTTAATGTGAGCTTCTGCAGACAGCAGTTCTCTATTTATGCAGCATGCTCCTACTTGAGTAGAAAATGACTTGGTTCATGTCTTCTCTTTACTGTCCTGCTTTTATCTAGGTTTTCACCTTGTTGATTGTAGATCTAGAATTGTTTTTAGCAAGTTGATCATCTCTCTCAAAGTAACTGGGGAGAAAGCACCCTGTGGGGAGAAATAAATGGTGTGGAGGACACTATGCTACCTATTGTCCCCATGTTCACAGTTCCTTAGGTGCTTGCTCTCCCAGAACACTTTCTTGTGTCTCTCCAAGGTAACTTCACATTTTAGCATGTCCTCAAATTGATATCGGTGAGGTGAGAAGGAGGCTCTAAATGAATCTGCATTGAATGTGGGAACAAGCACCAAGCAAGGCTAGGAGCGTCATTGGGAAGTACAATGGGAGGGAGAGGTTATGTGCAGCATGAGAACGGAATTGAAATGTGCTTGCTTGTGTTTGCTTTACTGGCAAGATAAAACAAAAATGAGTTGCCTTAAATTCTTACTGACTTGTTGTGCTGTCAGAAGTCAGAGCTGCTCAGCTGTGTCTTGTTCTTTCAGGTTAGCAAATTGAAACGCCACATTCGTTCTCACACTGGAGAGCGCCCGTTCCAGTGCAGCTTGTGCAGCTATGCCAGCAGGGACACTTACAAACTGAAGAGGCACATGAGGACCCACTCTGGTATTGTTGACATGGTTTTTATTTTGGTGGCTTCCGTGTTTTGGTGTCAGAGTGCTGAAACTGTGTAATAAATGCTGACACTCTTAATTGGCAACATAAATAGTTCTTTTATTTCATGTAAAACCTTTATCACAGTTTGTAGCTGAAAAATATATGCCGTAATTTATAAGCACCAGTAAATACATAAGCCAACAGGAATTACTACCCTGAGAAGTGAGCTTGGAGGATTCCAGTTTCACTGCGAGGTGATAAAATACAGCCACTTGTAGTAAGCAGAGAAGAAATTTCTTCCCTTATTAGTGTTCCAGTTGAAGATGAGCCATTTTCAGTTTCATGCTCAGCGTGGCTGCAAAAGCATCTCATGCGTGTAGGGCATAAAGATCCTCCATTTTTTCTTTGATGGAAATAGCAATTGTGTTTAGCACAGAGTTTGCTGGGACGCCAGGTGGATTATATGGCTAAAATTGAAGCTGGGGGGAGAACTGCACTTGTAGGGTTTCTGAACACTCCAATTACCTCCCAGAAATCTGCTTCTGCTTGCTGTCTTGTGGCAGCCAGCAGGTAGGTTCTCCCTGCACTTCTCCAAGTAAGGATATTAATTTAACTGCTGTGCTTAAAGTGTAGGCTTGAGTTTCTTTGTAGAAAGATGCATACAAGAACAAAAAATTCTAGAGAAAGAGACACTGAGTGACTATTTCTACCTTCTGTCTATTGCAAGTTTCTGAGAGCTCAGGGCTTCTTGGTTGGATTTTATTTCAGTAAAAGCACTTGTGCTATTTCTTTTCCTTCTGCTACTGTAGGAGAGAAGCCATATGAATGTTACATCTGCCATGCTCGCTTCACTCAAAGTGGTACCATGAAGATGCACATTCTGCAGAAGCACACGGAGAACGTGGCCAAATTTCACTGTCCTCACTGTGATACTGTTATAGCGAGAAAGAGCGACCTGGGTACGTACCTCAGAGCTGTGCTCGTTGCTTGGAAGTGCTACAGAAACCTTTTCCCCAAATTAGAGTTCATTTGACCCAACTGCTGTCTGCTTTTTAACCTAACAGTTCTGGTAACTATACAGAATGAAGCACAGGCTTAGAGGTGGGGCTTGTAATACATGCTTAGCTTCCCATCATTGCTGCAGACTGAGGTTTTTCAGTTCCTTTTGATTATTTGAAAGTATAGGATGCATTCCAGGCGTACAAGGCAAGTTGCTATTTTCAGGCCCATAGGTGGGGACTGAAAACGCCTCTTAGACACGAGGCATTTATTCAGACTGGTGTGTGGATCAGGTCTGAGAAACCAAAGGGCAATTGACTTGACCTCCTGCATATTGGAGGCCATTATATTTATCCGCATGCATCTTCACCCAGCTGATGGGCTTGAATGTGAACAAATACTTTCATTTTCCAGGAAGTGGAGCTGTGTGCTACAGACAGAATAGGAGAGACAGAATTGCCACAAAAGCCCCGAGTCCTTGCAGTAGAGAGTGTTATCTAGTGTGCAGTACCCAGTGATTCCAGCAGGCAAGCTCTCTGATGTACAAGAAGGTGAAAAATAATGTCAGCCCAGAGCAGCTGAGAAGGAAGAAGCCACCATTTGGCAGAACTTTCAGTCTGTAAGCAAAATACCAACCACGTAATGGAAAGGCAGGCTGCCTTCCAATTAAAACGAATGTGAAGTGCTACAATGAGGGGTGGCAGCCAACTGATGTCAGGTGTCTACCAGAGCAATCAGAACTGATTTTCAACAGAGAAAAAAACTGATGTTAGCTATGAGGAATTTTTCTTCTAATAACGCTTTAGTCTACAACAGGCTGCTTTGTGCAGCTGTGGTACGCTCTCACTTTGAGTGTTTTGAAGAAATGACTGCAACCTCTGTTGGGGATTATCTGCTGGTATCCCTATTGCCTTCTAGCCCTGCCACTCTGACTTCTAATCCTGCAGAAAATCCTGTTTCTGAATGTTATTACCTGGCTTCTGGCCGAATTCAGGCAATTCACAGTAGAGTAGTCTTAAGTGGCTTGTGAACTGTTTTACTTCTATAATCTTTGTGTGTTGCATAAGCATTGCTAGCAAAAAATCACATCGTGCTGTCCTCCAAGAGAGTCCTTGTGGATGTATGCTGACAGAAGCAGGCCTGCTGTCCCTGCTGTCTGCTCTGTTTTGAGGGCTGTTTTCTACGAAGTCTTGTGGCAAAGCTTGACGGAGACCTTTCTGCCTATAAATTGTTCTGGTTGCTTTTATTTGTGAGTCTTACTTCTTTGGTAGGAGTCTGAATTAATGGTTCACTCTCCTGACTTGAACCCAAGAGTATATGAAGGGGAGTAGTGCTAAGGGACTGCGGGCTAGACTTTTCCATGCTTGGAAAGCCATGGTGATGAAAGCCTCTGATTCTTTGCTCCTAGGTGTTCATTTGCGAAAGCAGCATTCCTACATTGAACAGGGCAAGAAGTGTCGCTACTGTGATGCTGTGTTCCATGAGCGCTACGCCCTCATACAGCATCAAAAGTCTCACAAGAACGAGAAGCGCTTCAAGTGTGACCAGTGTGACTATGCATGCAGACAGGTAAGCTGTGCTGCTTCAGCTCATGAAATGGGAGGGAGGAATCTTAGCTGTGAAGTTGGTCTGGCTGCCAAGATGAAATCAGCTCTCCCTTTCTGAAGGGAGTGGGTGAAGGAAAGTTCAGTGGCTTTGTCTCTTGGTGTGGTGCTCACCTATAGGGAGCCCCCTCTAAAGGGGGTAAGGCACAATGCTGGTGTATCTGTTGATAAAGAGTTGATAGGAGTCCATGTGGAATGGGAATAACTAGGATTGAATGTGCTGTGAGTCACAGAATCACAGAATGGCCCAGGTTGGAAGGGACCTCAACAATCATGAATCTCCAACCCCCTGCCACAGACAGGGCCACCAACCTCCCCATTTAATACTAGACCAGGCTGCCCAGGGCCTCATCCAACCTGGCCTTGAACACCTCCAGGGACGGAGCATCCACAGCCTCTCTGGGCAGCCTGTTCCAGCACCTCACCACTCTCATGGTAAAGGACTTCCCCCTGACATCCAACCTAAATCTTCCCTCCCTCAATTTAAAACCATTTCCCCTTGTCCTGCTGTTATCTACACTTTCAAAGAGTTGACTCCCCTCCTGTTTGTAGGCTCCCTTTAGGTACTGAAAGGCTGCAGTGAGGTCACCCTACAGCCCTCTTTTTTCCAGCCTGAACAAGCCCAGCTCCCTCAGCCTGTCTTCGTAGGGGAGGTGCTCCAGCCCTCTGATCATCTTTGTGGCCCTCCTCTGGACCCTCTCCAGCAGTTCTCTGTCTTTCTTGTACTGGGGGCTCCAGACCTGGACGCAGTACTCCACATGGGGCCTCATGAGAGCAGAGTAGAGAGGGACAATCGCCTCCCTGTCCCTGCTGGCAACCTCTCCTCTGATGGAGCCCAGGATACCATTTGCTTTCCGAGCTGCAAGAGCACACTGCTGGCTCATGTTAAGTTTTTTGTCCATCAGGACCCCCAGGTCCTTCTCTGCAGGGCTACTCTCAAGGACTGCTCCTCCCAGTCTGTATAAATGCCAGGGATTCCTCCAGCCCAAGTGCAAAACCTTGCACTTTGCTGTGTTGAACCTCATTAGGTTCACCAGGGCCCACCTTTCAAGTCTGTTGAGTCAAGATGTGCACCCATTCCTGCAGAATCATCTTTTTCCGTTACTGCTCTTAACCCAAAGTTTTGGGCTCTTCTTGGCCAAAAATCAGCTCTTCTGTGTCTGCTTGAGTTCTCAGGTTACTTTTTGTGTCTTGCTTGTCCCTCAGGAGCGGCACATGGTCATGCATAAACGGACCCACACTGGAGAAAAGCCTTATGCCTGTAGCCATTGTGATAAAACCTTCCGTCAGAAACAGCTCCTTGATATGCACTTCAAACGATACCACGATCCCAACTTTGTCCCTGCTGCCTTTGTCTGTTCCAAGTGTGGTAAAACATTCACTCGCAGGGTAAGGGAGTACACTGTTCTGAATCAACATTGTTTTGTTTTGGAATGGAATGAAGGCTGGTGGGGAGGGGGGAACAGGAAGGATGACGTGCTTCCCCAAAGGGAAGGGTGGTTGAGGTACAGGTACTATACTGACATTTTAAATGGAGCACTTGCTTCTTTCTGAGAGGACACCTGGTATAATTTAGAGCTAAAACTGTGATGTGTTAGCATTGAGATCAAAAACAGTGTGAGAATTCAACTTTGTTCATAAAAGTTATTGAAATAAATTAGTCATTTTCACTAATTATTCCTTTATTAAGAAAAAAACCACAAACACACACGAAACAAAAAACACAGCAAGTAGGTTATCAAAAATATGTTTATAAATATAGAGCCGGAGTGCTTGATCTCAATTTCAGTGCATGCTTTGTTTTTTTTGTTCTTTTTCCCTTCTTCCATGGAGTAGAACACAATGGCCAGACATGCTGATAACTGTTCTGGCTTAGATGGTGGGGAAGGAGAGAATGGAGGAGAGACAAAGAAGGGCAAACGTGGCCGAAAGAGGAAGATGCGCTCTAAGAAAGAAGATTCCTCTGATAGTGGTAAGGAGCAGAGCAGAACGTGCTGAGAGCTGCACACCTGGGGTTCACTCTGTTAGCTCTTTGTTTGCCATTTGGTAGGTTTATTCTGGTAACTGGAAGGCGTTTATCTGGTTAGTAAGTAAAACAAATAATAATAGCATGTGATGAAGTACAGAGATGACTGCCTATAAGGGATAGCGGGGATTCTGCCATCCTGTCCTCTGTTCTAAAGGCTGAGTAGTTAGGGGAAAAAAAACAGCGTTTCTGTTGCCCCTTGCCTTGGCTGCACAGTCCCTGTCCTTCCTGGTCGTGTGTGTTTTCAGCGTCCCAAAACAAGTAGTGTGTTTCTCTGCTGTGAAATGTCGTATGCTCCTACTTCTCTGCTGCAGGAAAGCATGTGGCATGTCTGAACAACCAACCCCAGCATTGAAAGGCTTGGCTGCTTCTGTTAGGAAAGGATGGGAACATCCAAGAGAATGATAGAGTGCTGGTAAATGCATGGGCTGTTGTGAAAGACCTGCTGAGCCAATTAAAGGGTCCAGGAGGCTGTTGGTGGCTTCCACCTGACGTGTCTTTGCACATACACTGGTGTTGAGAACATGGCCGTTGAGGGGCACCTGGCTTGCCAAGTCAAGTGCCAAAAGCTGAATTAGGTGCAATTCAAAATAGAGTGGCTACTGTCTACGAGCTTCTCCAGAACAGAGAGGCAAACTGTTTCTGCAGATAAACTGCTTGCCTTCACTGAGGTATTCTTGGTGAAGGAAAAGCTCATAGTCTTTCTTCTTGCTGGAGGAAAAACCATTGTATCTTCAGCAAGAAAATCCAGGAGTGTAAAGACCAACCAGATCAAAGATGATTCTCCTAAAGTAGTATTGCAAAGTAGTCTTTCATCTGAAGTCCTTTATGTAATTAATGAAGGGATGAAGGTAGAGAATGTGTATCTGAAAATCTTAAGTGACAGACAGGTTTTACAGGAACTTGGACGAGTATGGTCAAACTGGTGGTTGTGTAAACCTTGACAGCAGATGCTCTAAGTAATAAGAAGTCATTTCTTAAACTCATGTTTTACAGATATTGGGAACAATGTGTTATAGTCCGTGGGTAACTAATAGTTCATGTAAAACATGGCAGGATTTAGGGGAGGAAGTAAAATAACCATCTTGATAGAAACTAATTGGAACCAAGTGATTCTGCTTTTAACATCTGGTTTGTAGGCTTCTAGTGAACTTATTTAGTTGATATGGTGGGTGTGGGTTTCAAACCAGTTTGTGGGGAAGCTGGTCACAAGTCATGCTTGTTAGGTGAGCTGATTGGTGTTGTATGGTTGTGGCTCAGGCTCCCTGGCTGACACAGCTCCTTCAGCCTCAGATGAGCTGCCAAGTTGGGGCTGACTTCCTCAGGAGTCATCTGATGGAGAAGCAGTTCACCAGCATGAGCTGAATAGCAGTAAGAAAAAGGTTCTAACTACGTTCAGTTTTAGCATTCAGCATTCTTATCTCTTGATCTGCAGCTTCATGAGTTTCTGCAACTTCCACATTTTCTAGAAAATGGTGAGCAAAGCTGTGACAAAACAGGCCTTTGTGATGAGTCACCTTGCTCACATGCAGGGCATCCTCAGCGTGTTGATGGTGCTAACCATGGTAACTTGAGGGAGTTTTTGAGGTGTAAGGTATGGAGTGATTAGCTCAGTTAACAATATAAAAGCTGCAAGAAGATACAGCTTGCTGTGAGGCTGTTGGATTGGAATCAGCTCCAGAATGCAATAAGATGCAGAGCTGGATGGGAGCTGCATGGCTTTAAAATATACTGTAGTGGGCTCTCTTGCCTCAGGAAAGAGGTTCTGGGGAAGATCCTTTTGTTCACTGGTTGGTATGTTGCTGTTTGTTGATGGCATTGGTAAGTACAATGTGTGAGCTGTAGAACTGTGTTCACCTCTAGTGCTTCAGAACCCCCCAGCTTTGTGTGGCCCTGTCACATTCCACTTACAATTTTGAGTTCTTGGACATAAGTTCCATTTAGGGAGCTGCAGTGCTGGTTTCCTACTCATTTAACAGCAACAACAGAGATATTGGCGTGTTGTTTCTTGGGGGCTGGGAGACTTGCTTTTGGGTCGCTCTTGTTCTAGAATGTGTCATAGAGACACTGATCACCGCTGCCAGGTGAGGTCTGTTGGAAAATGCATCCAGGTGGGACTTTTGGGATCTAATGGTTCCTGATGAGCATGGAACAGCCCAGCAGCCTGTTACATGGGCTCCCCATCCTGCCATTGTCTCTCTGAGCTCCTTCAGGGGAGCTTCTACTGCATAGCCTAACATAGAAAGAAAAAAGAAACTTGACTAAATGGCAGTTCCTTGCCTCTGGGGTGAGGTGACAGACTGACATGCACACCACCAGCTTCTTGGCAGAGAGAGTTTGCATTTTGTTCTGACTTGGCTCCTTATGGCTGAGGATTTGGTGGTTCCTCTCTGTAGGTGGGTATTTCAGTCTTGTTTGAAGTGAAGTCTGACTTGATCCGATGCTTCTTTTAGAGGAAAACGCTGAACCAGATTTGGATGATAATGAAGATGAGGAGGAGACGGCAGTAGAAATTGAGGCTGAACCAGAAGTTGAGCCAGAGGCTCCTGCACCACCTCCCAGTAAGAAGAGGAGAGGAAGACCACCAGGCAAAGCTGCCGCCCAAACAAAACAATCCCAGCGTAAGTCACTTGTTATGCTGCTTGAACTGCTTTTGTTCTCTGATTGGACCATTCTTAGAACTGCTCCTCTCAAGGGACCTTATTAAAAAAAAAATTAAACAAATTGCACGTGTGCAGCCTTTGCAAAGCACAGACCATGGGCTTGAAATGAGTTGCGAGTGTTTGCTGGTCACAAGGAAGCAGGGTTGCTTCAGACTATGCAAAAAGGAGAGGATGTTTTTTCTTCAGTATCATTCCAACTCGCAGGTGTGCAAAGTGCACACTTCTTTGTGTTATTGTACAGTTACTGCTTACATAACTTTGTACAGTCACTGTGGCGTTCTTAGCACAGATGAGCGTGCTTCAGGGTTGCGTTTCAGAGCATGCAGATATACCCTCAGCTCTGTGGAGTTCTCTCCTTGAGAAGAGATATCAGTAACTGTGCAAAGCCTGAGTTGAAAATACTGGGAACAAAGCAGAAAGGGCAAATCCTTTCCTGCGGAGGGTGATAAGCTCTGTGGGGGCTCAGCTGTCTGCTCAGTGCTACACGTGTGGCCTTCGTCCTTACTGCATGACAGCCTGTAGCAGCTCCTCCTGCTGACGTTGTCACAAGTGTGACTGGACTTCCCTCAGTTTGAAGCTTTGCTTTTCACCTTGAGTGAAGAGGGGCTGATTTGATCCGCACCCATGCGCTGCTGTTGTCTCATTCGTTGGCTGCTGTGTGAGATTCATTGCTTGAATATGGTCTTAAAGCTGCAGCGTGCCTACATTTGTACTGCTGGCACATCTTCATGCAGGGGTGAGGAAGTTCTTCACTGTGAGAGTGGTGAGGTGCTGGAACAGGCTGCCCAGAGAGGCTGTGGATGCCCGGTCCCTGGAGGTGTTCAAGGCCAGGTTGGATGGGGCCCTGGGCAGCCTGGTCTAGTATTAAATGTGGAGGTTGGTGGCCCTGCCTGTGGTGGAGCGGTTGGAGCTTGGTGATCCTTGAGGTCCCTTCCAACCAGGGCCATTCTGTGATTGTGTGAAATGGGGGGTTTGTAGATGTGTGAAGTGGCTTGAATCACTCCCCTGAAGTGGGAATGCCTTCATTGTGGATCTCACCTTCTTTTTCCATGCAAAAGTCCGAAGTGGGTACTGAGAAGTCATCTGATGAGAGCAGCTCTGGAAGTGGCTAAAAAGCTGTTGTTTTTCTCTCTCCCCCTTTGTTTTCTGCTCCTCCAGCTGCAGCAATCATTCAGGTTGAAGACCAGAACACTGGTGAAATCGAAAACATTATAGTTGAAGTAAAGAAAGAACCTGATGCAGAAACAGTAGAGGAAGAGGAGGAAGCTCAGCCTGCTGTAGTGGAAGCTCCAAATGGAGACCTCACTCCTGAGATGATTCTCAGCATGATGGACCGGTGATGGAGGAGGACCACGCCGGATGACTGAACTGGCCTGGGCTGTGTTTAAGCGGCTCAAATCTATTTTTCCTTTTACCTTTTTTTCTTGGCTTTGGGAAATGCATCATTTTAGACCATTTTACCAAACATACTGGGAAATAAAACTTCAAAATGATGTTAGAATGTGATTTAACTAGAACTTGCTGTTTTATGTTAGCATTACAGGATCATGGAACATTAGGAAATGCTTCGGAGTCCATGAGGGTTTCCGATGAGGTGCTTGATTAGTTTTGTCCTGAACTGCATTGTAAAACAGGGTCCTCGGCCGGCCGGCTTTACATGCAACGAGTTTTATGATACAGAAGTGGAAGCCTTGACTAGAATATGTGGTAAACCACTCCGGACTTTGCCCTTCCAGTTCCCAGAGTCCTTGAGCCTCCTTCTCTCAGTAGTGTTTTTAACTGTAAATGCAGACTTGGGAGGGTTCTAGACTTTTTAAATGTTTTTTGCTTTCCCCCCACTGACTAGCTCTGGTTCTCCAAGTCGGCTGCACACGGTAGTTTTGGCATGCTCCAGCTGGTTTCTGTCCTTAATATGCTTTGCTTTCTGCAAAGCATTTCTGTAATGGTCAAGCTTGTAAATAACTTTTTTTTTTTTTTTTACATTTTAATCTTTTTCCATTAATTAAGAGGTATGCAAAAATGCAGTTGAAATAAACCCCTGGTATTTTAATTCCTTGCGAACTAAGTGATAAGAGGATCAATAGTGTAAATGTTGGAAAAGCTGTTGATAACTGATCACGTAGAGGAGAAGTGTACCCAGTGCTTGTGGAACAGCAGAGAACCCACAGGTGAAGGCTGGTTTTGGAGCACACAAAACCAGCCCTGGAAACGTGTAAGGAACCTTCTTTTTGAGTTATAACCTCACGACTACATTTTCTTTGCTCTATCTTGTAGTTGTATTTTGTGTTTATGAATCCTTTGTTGAGACAGAAGTGGTGATTTTAAGTGGGTCACTGCAGCCCTCAGAAACCTGGGCCAGGAAATTTTAATAGGTCAGTAATTACACAATTTTGGATCTCTAATAAAGACAAAAGGAATAATGTGAAATACAAATGATGCCTGTATATGAAACTGTCACATGTTAAAATATGTAAGCTTTTTATAGAGCCTCAGTCTTGCTGATTTCAAACAAATTTTTCTTCTATGTATCGCTTTTAAGAGAGCTATCAGTTTAGCTATCAGACTCTAGGTTGATGCATTTTTGTACTTAGCTGTACTGTGTGATATTTTTCATTATTTTAGGAAGCCAACATGGAAAAAAAATACTGTTATAAAATATGTAATGGGGTTTGAAAGCTGGGAAGGAGAATATACTGCTGTACAGCTAATAAATAATAATGGATTAACGCCTGTGCTCGCTGCCTGCTTCTTTGGGCCTCTCCCAGAAGGATGCTGCAGGACGATGGGAGCAGGGAGCAGCTGTTGCTGTGCTGCTGGTTCTGCTGTCGTTGTGGGTGTTCCTCCCCCCACCGAGCCCTGAGTGCAGGGTGGTGGAATTAAATCCTGATGTGCTGTCAGCTGCAGGTGGTAGCATGCAGATAGCTGTGGTTGTTGTGTAGGCAGTGTGCTTGGTTACCTTACAGCAGCCCTGCTGTGCTCCGGGGCCAAGAAGAGATTTGAAAGGTGCTGGAGTGGCTGCTCACTGATTTGATGGCTCTGGGGTGACCTTACAGCAGCCCAGCTGAGGGTGTGGATGGGAGCAGTACCTGTGACCATCCTCCTTCACCCATCTGTCGCCTCATGCCTTGCTGGCTGACCTGGTTTCTATGTGTATGCTCACTAACCGTGCCTTGGTTTTATGTTCAGTTTGAGCTGGGTCTCCTGCCTTGGGCACCTGATCCCAACTGCTGGGAGCTTCCAGACTCGGAGGGACTGATTCCTCCCATGTTGCAGCTGAGGGTGTCAAACTGAGGTGTAAGGAGTATCAACCATGGCTTTCTCTTTTGCTTCTGTGGGGGAAAAACTAACGACCTCTTCTACTCTTGTCCTCACAAGGCTTCTGGAACAGGAAGAGCTGCAGCTAAGGAGAAGGCCAGAGTGCTGTTTAACAGAGCAGGATGTGGAAAACATGGAAGAGAGATCAAGGTATTCAGCGATGCGCTTATCTTGCTGCTTGGTGACCTCCCAGAGCCCAAATCTAATGGCAGCCTGAAGGACACATCTGAGGGTGCTGAGGAAACCATTGTGAGGCTGTGCTCCGTCAGCTTTGAAGCCTGGTGACCTGAGGAGGTTTGTGACACCTGGAAGAAGACCCTGCCTGTCTTCAGGAAGGGTAAGAAGGAAGATTTGGGAAACTACAGTCAGATCGCACTCAGTTTTGTTCCTGAGAGCTAATAAGCCTGCTGTCCTGTAGTCCTGGAAAAGCCATAGGTCCAGACAAGACCACCCTGGGCTGGGCATGGCTGCTGCCCTTCCTTTTCCCGAGGTGTTGAGGCTTCTGGTACAGAGCTGCCATGTGTTGCGGTTGGGCTCTGGGGGCAGCCATCCCCATGGGGGCTTTGCTTCCTGCCTTCACTTTTATGCTTAAGGCTTGTTTCCAAAACGCTGCAGCCTCGGGGTGCCCACAGCACCACTCCGGTGGGGTCTGCTGAGCCAGTGCTGGGAAACGTTGGGTCTGAAGTCCTACAGCTCTGCTCCATCCAGGAGTGCTTCCATGATGGAGACTGCCAGGAGCCTTCCCTGGGAAAGCAGAGTGCCTGCTGCATTGCTCCGAAGAGGCAATCTTGCTTTTTGGGGCACCGGCCGAGGGGCACTGCAGTGTGATGAACACCAGCGCCTGTCCACATCAACAGTTCCTCCAGGTGCCCAACGCCAGCAGAAGGAGCTGGATGACTTCCCCATGTTGAGTGCAGCTCTTCTCTCACTTACCGCCCACCTTCATCCACCAAAGCAGAAATATGTTCCCAAAACCAGTCTCTGTAGGACAAGAGGACACCAGCGAGCCTCCGAGCTTGAAGGTGCTGCTCATGGCCCTCTTGGAAAGCTCGAAGAGGCTCTCAGGGTCTCGCGGGTGCTGCGTGGGCTGCAGGCTCCGTCGCTCTCATCTCTCATCTCTTGCTGGCTGGGTAAATCTTGCCTGACGGGGCAGGAAGAGGCACCGAGTGCAGCGAGGGGGAGGAGGTGCTGCCGGTTGGTAACCTCAGTGCTTCCTCCCGGCACTGAGCAGGGGCTGTGCTGGAGGATGCTGCCCTGACCCTGCTGCTCGCCCCGCCATGGCCGTGCCCCCCGGGGGGATCCCCGCCGAGCTGCAAGGTAAGCGATGCTGTGCTGTGTGGGTGCCCGTTGGTGCAGGGCCTCCTCGAGCCCGTGGCTGCACTGGGGCTGGCAGAGCTGCTTTGAGCTCCTCGTGGCCCGCGGCCACATCTTAGGGAGTTCTGAGCAGGTTCGCTCTTGCTCACGAAGCCCGCTTGTTGAGGATGCTGCTGAGGCCAAAAGTGTCCTTAGAAAGCCAGGCTGGAACCTCAACGATGTGGTTCTGTGCAGCTCCTGCTGGCCATCGGGGTTTGCTGGTGGTGGGGTTCCCAGGTGGGCAGGGAGGGCTGCAGAAGAGTTGGTGCAATGGGCACCCATATGCTCTGCTTTAGCCCTCCTTGGGTGCTAACCAAGACAGCAGAGCCTCTGTGGGCACGCAAATAGAAACCCACTCCGACGGGATGGGTGTGCAGAGATGGGGCTGGGTGAAAACATGCAGTGCAGGGATGCGGAAATCCAAGCAAGAGCTTTGACAGAGGAGCTCTGGGTGCGGGAGCTCTGCCAGCAGCAGGGCTCAGTGTCACCACCACAGCTCTGGCTGCTTTACATGGGGACAGGCGGTTGTGCTTGCGGTGCTGCCATCCTCCTCTGAGCAGTGGGGGCAAGGATTGCAAACACAACGGGGTCAGCACATGTGATGACAAATGCACATCATGGCCAAGGGGGTTTCCAAAGGAATGTGTGGTCAGAACTCAATCCTGGATGTCCCATAGGGAAGGCAGGTCTCAGCTGGACGGGATCAGTGTAGGACAGTGTGGTGCTGCATCCCACTGGTGATCGGGGATGGTTTGGTGGGGTTATGGCCCCTCTGGAAGGATGCAGTGGGGCTGCTGCCGTGGGTCAGGGGAGCTGGATGCCAATGCTGTGTGCCCTCGGTGCTGCCTCCTGGCATGGGAGGGGAGAGGATTGCTATGGGCATGCAGGGCTCAACCATATGAGAGTAACCCTGACACCAATCCTTACAGAGGGCATCGCCGCCTCCCTAGGGGCAAAGCAGATCCTCCTGCTCAAGAGTGTGCAGCTGCAGGTGAAATCCAAGTACGACGACTTCATTTTGGTAGGTGCAGAGTCCTGCGCAGTGTCCCTTTGCAGTTAGCCTGGAACAGGGCCCGAAATCCATGTGGGGGGACCCCAGCACAGCACCCCACACTCTGCCCTGGCCCTACTGCAGACTGCATCAATTGCCTTCAGTGTTCACCCCGCTCCCATCGCACTGATTTCCCCCTGTCTAGGTGCTGACACCCTGGCGGGCCTACGTGCTGCTGGCCATGCTGCCAGTCAGGGTGAGTTCTGGGCTCAGTCAGGAGAGCCCCTGGGCTGCAGTTTGGGGTGGGATGGGGGAAACGGGGGGCTGGCATGGGGCAGAGGATGGGTCCCATCCATCTATGCTGTGCTGCTCCAGCGCTCCCCTCCCGCAGGTGCACAGCAGCTTCAGCTTCCTGGAGGTGAGGGACATCACTGTGCGAGAGCCCAGCGTGGTGAGTGGCACCGCAGGGGGACCCCCATGGGGCACGCAGGGCTGGAGACAAGCATGGCTACAGCCCAACCGTGGCGGCTGCTCCTGCTTGGTGGGGACAAGGTGATAAACTGTGGCTGGCTTAACCCAGGCGAGGCCAAATTTAGCCAGAGAGTGTGTTAAACCCCACTAATCCTCTTAGAGCCGGGCGGCAATGCAGCGGGGACGGAGCAGGGAGAAGAGTGGGATGCCCTCAGTGGGACATCTCAGCCAAACGTGGGGCTGTGGTCCCTGTTGGCATCCAATCTTCATTTTGCTCATTAAAGCGTTGTCGGAAAGAAGCGTTCCAGCTCTAAGTGGGGCTCCTGCCTGGGCCTTAGCAGCAGGCTGCAGGTCTGAGCTCGGGGGGAGAGCAGAAACCCCAGCACCTGTGCTTGGCTCAGGAACACCCGAGCAGCCCGCAGGTGGTCCCAGCAGATCGCTGTGTCTTCCTCCTGCGGCTCAGCCAGCCTGTAATTAAATCAGGGAGAGCATTGCCATGGGATCTGGGAGGAGCCGAAAGCTAAAAAAAAAAAAGGCCTCCAAACCCAATTAGAGAAATTCAGGGAGGAAACCTTCATTGGGGACTGCTTGGTGCAGCAAGAGGGCAGGGGGTGTTCTTCCAGATGAATGGCTGTGGCACCGTGGGCACTAAACCAGCATCATCCTGCAGCTGCTGCAGGTTAAGCACTCTTCCCCCCGCCCCCCCCCCCCATTTGGGGCTGCTTTTACACTGAATCTGGGGGGACTGGTGCCTTTTTCTGGCACATCACATCATCATTAACACAGTTCATCCCATCTACCCAGTGCTCTCAGCCCTACCCAGTGCAGGCAGCGGGGATGATGAGCAGAGGCGAGTGCCTGGCTGCTGTCACTGCTGTGCCTGCAGGCTCAGGGACACTGCCAGCATTCCCAGGCATCTCCCATCCTTTGGACACTCTGCAGGTTGTCATAGAAACAGATATGTCCTCGTACTCCTTCCGGCTCATGTCCTTCGATGACTTGGAGCAAGTCGTTGTCCATGTCACCATGTCACTTAAGAAGGTCTATCCAGACTCATCCCCTGGGTAAGGCTCCTCTGCTCCTCAGGGTTGTCATGTAGGCACCTGAGGGTTGTGTTGCCTATTTGCTCAGAAAGACCCCAAATATAGGCTGGGTCCTTGCACTAGGAGAAAGCCACACTCAAAACAAGGCAAAACAAGTGCCCTGTTCTATTGTATCACTCAATCAGATTGGGATGGACTTTTCTGGTCACCATCTGAGCTTGGCACAGGGCTCATAGCTGGTGGGGATGTCTGGCCAGACTCCCAGCATGCCCTCCTTCTCTGGCCCTTCCCCAGGACGCTGCTCAAGAACTCGCCCCCCAACCTGTACGAGAGGATCCGGATGGTCACAGACTCGCTGGAAGAGATGCTGCTGAGCAACCAGGGGCCCTGTGGTAAGCACACAGCCCGTCCCATGGGGCAGCTCTCCAAAAAAGGGACAGGGCATGCAAGCATGGACAGCCAGGGTGCCTCCCTCCCCATCAACACGGCTGTGGACCAGGCAGGATGCTCTGTCCCCACTGAAGAGGGACAGGAGAGCCCTGCCTTCTTTCTCCTTTCTGCCCATCTCAGGGGTACCTTGCGTGTTTACTTAGGAGGCACTGCTTGCAATGCTGCCTTCTCTTTGCAGGTGGGTTTTCGGAGACCTACGCTGCATTATGTGATTACAATGGCTTCGCCTTCCGCGAGGAGATCCAGTGGGTGAGCCGCCCCACGCCACAGAGCATCCCAATGTGTCACTGGGAGGGCAGGGGAATGGGGTAGGATGCTCCTGGGTCCCTTGCAGGGCTGGGGACATCCCAGCATCCCAATGGAGGGCAGTCCATGGGACAGCTCTGCAGGGACCCATGCAGGTCAATAGGGTGCCCATGCACCCACAAAGCGGATGCTCCATCCTTGGATGCAGTTGAGGTCTGACTCATGGTTAGGCTGTCCCCTCATCCTGGGGCACAACGACCACTCCAAGTCCCCTTTTCCACCACAGTGGTCCCTATTTCCCTCTGGCTTCTTCTGGCCAATCTCCAGGACCAGGGAGCCACCAAGCAGTGGCGAAGGTTCCCATCCATTCGGGACACGTGCCTTGAGGCTCAGGGGATATCTGTGTCTCTGGGGCACTGAAGGTGCTGGAGGTGGCACTGAGCCCTCTCTGTACGTCTGTCCCCTGAGCAGGATGTGGACAACATCTACCACGGCCAAGACTGCCGGGAGTTCAACCTGCTGGACTTCAGCCACCTGGAGAGCCGGTGAGTCCCTCTGCAGTGCTGCCTCGTCCCCATCCTCACTGCCCATGGCGGGGCTCACTGATGTCAGGTCACGCCTCAAAGCTTTGTGCTTCAAGGAGGACACATCTGCAGCCTCTGCTTGCTTCCTCTGAGCCCACGCAGCCAGCAGCCCTGTCCCACAGGGCACAAGGCTGGGCAGCCTTTACTTTAAGGCCTTACATGAGCCTGGCAGCCCTGTGCGGAGGTGTGAGCTGAAGGCTTGCACCAGTCAGGCGTTTCCCCATGCAAAGCAGCTGGCTCTGCTCACAGATGTGAATCACTGCATGAGCCCTGCCACCTGCCCCTGTTTCTGCTCTCACGTGGGTTTGAACCACGTGCTTGGAGATGAACTTGGGGGGGCTGCAGCACTCTGTCACCCCACAGGGATGTGGCACTGAGCGTGGCTGCCTTGTCCTTCAACCTGTGGTTCACGAAGCTCTCCTGCAAGGACTTCAGGCTGGTGAGTGTCCACATGGGGAGCCCACCTGCCCTCAAGGCTGGGATCTGAGCAGCTTTGTGCCCCTGCAGAACCAGGAGATCACCGAGCAGCTGCTCTACATGCTGAGCAAGTCGGTGACGCTGGAGGAGCTGGTGCTGGAGAACAGCGGGCTGAGGGGGTAAGGGAAGTCCTTGCCTCCGCAGTGCAACCTGGGCACCTCAATACAAGGACACAAAGCTGTTAGAGAGCACCCAAAGGAGAGCTATGAGCTGGGGAGGGGTCTGAGGGCACTGCGTGTGAGGAGAGCTGTGGGCTCTGGGTCTGCTTGGCACAGAGCAGAGGAGGATGAGGGGAGGTCTCATGGTGACCTACAGCCCCTCACAGGGATTGGATGCCCTATCCCCTGCAGCCTGCCCTCGGAAGGCTCTGTTATTGATTGGAGCAGGCAATGTGGCACATCCCTGTAATTCTATGGGGTGGGTGTCCTCCTCCCCACAGTGACTTTGCTCAAAGGATGGCCCAGGCACTCAGCAGACATCCCGAGTCCATCCTGCACACCATCAACCTTGCTGGCAACCAGCTGGAAGACAGAGGTACTCCATGGGATGAATCCAAGCCCACGCGAGCTGTGGTTTGATCCCATATCCTAGGCCTTCACCCATCATAGAATGGTTTGAGCTGGAAGTGACACTTAAAGGTCATCTGGTCCCAATCCCTGCAATGCGTAGGGACACCCGCAGCTCCATCAGTGCTCAGAGCCCCTCCAGCCTGACCTTGGATGTCTGCCGGGACGGGGCACCACCATCTCTCTGGGCATCCTAGGGTCCCTTTGCCCATGGTGGTGCCCACACTACCCAACTTCCACATGACGTGGGTGCTTGCTTGTGCTGGCAGATTTTGAGGGCTTGTTCTGCTCTCCCCAGGGATAATCGCCTTCAGCCGGCTCTTTGAGGAGAGACTCAGGGGCCTGCAGAGCCTCAACTTGGCCAGGACAATGCTGACTGGTAAAGGTATGGCCAAGAAGAACTCCTGGAGGGGCTGTGTGGACCCTTGTGAGGATGTGATGATGAGGGATGCAATGTCTCACTGCCCAAACCCATCTCTCCCTCCACTCAAGCAGGGATGAACACACTGTGCCAGGCACTTGCAGCCAATGAAGCCATCAGCTCCTCTCTCCGGCACCTGGACCTCTCAGGGAACCCTGGCAGCCTGGCCATGGAGGACACCAGTGTAAGCATGGGATGAGAGATGTCACCAGGAGCAAGGAGGCACTTGGGACACTGTGTCTATCAGTGCTGGGGTTGTTGGGGTGGGAAGCGTGGTCCCGGGTGAGATCCTGACCCTCTCTTCTCCAGAGCTTGCAGAGCCTCCTGGGCCAGTGCAGCTCACTCACACACCTCAGCCTGGCTGCCACTGACTGCTCCCTGGACACCGTGAGTCCAAATCCCATGCTGTGGCTTCATGGGGAAGCTTGGAGCTGGTTGTCTCCATGGCGGTTCATTACCACTCTTCCCTTTCTGGTCCATTTTGGGGTTGTACTCTGGCTGAGTTCTCCTTAATGCCATTTTGCAGCTCTTTGGGACACTGGTCCATGGATGCTGTGCCAGTCTGGTCCATCTGGATCTCTCCAAAAACGTGTACTCACACCGGTGAGCCCCAGGCTTTGGGGCGGAGTGGGCAGCCAGCGATGGCAGATGATGCCATTCTGTGCCCTTCCTTTCCAGAAGGGTGAAAACCATCTCTCCCAGCATCAAGCAGTTCTTCAGTCAGGCCCGTGCGCTCAGGCACATCTCCATGGCGGGGACCAAGCTGCCTCCAGATGCTGTCAGGTATGGGATGGGATTGGAATTAGGATCTGCTGGGTGGTGGGGGGGGGGGGGTTGAACTGGGGTGGATGTTGGTCCTGGTGGTCTCACTTGGAGTTTTTCAGGGATGCTGGATGGGGCTGTGAGGGGCAGAGCCTATGTTGCTCATATCAATGGGTGACTTTGGTGACTTTTCCAGGGCTGTGCTGCAAGGGCTGGCGTACAACAGCCACATCAGCGACCTGCACCTGGATCTTAGCAGCTGCGAGGTGAGGGCAAGCACCTATGGGTGCCATAGGTCCGTGCCCTGCCCACTGTGGGGCCAAGTGACCGTCCCGACGGCAGCCTCTCATTCGCAGGGCTCCCCTTGTACTGACGTCTTGCTGTTTGTTCCAAGCTGAGGTCGGCAGGAGCTCAGGTCATCCAGGACCTCATCCCTGATGCCAGTGCCATCAGCGACCTGGATCTGTCTGACAACGGTGGGTTGCTCCTTCCTCACCCAGAGGAGGTTGTCCTGCCTTGGGCTGCTCCTCAGCTTGTAGAAGATGGGTGGGGTCCCATCAGACACCTTGCCCCCATAGCTGCACTGATATTCCAAAGGCTTATTGCCCTCCCAAACTCTCCAGCTAACCTTTGCCAAAATGTATCTGTGGGCTCTGCGAAGCCGTGTATCCCTCTGGCTGTCTGTGCCCACAGGCTTTGACTCCGATATGGTGACACTGGTGCTGTCCATTGGCAGAAGCAAGTCCATCCGCCACGTCTCTTTGGGAAAAAACTTTAACATCAAATCCAAGTGAGTGTGACCTTGCAGCACTTTGTCCCCAGGCTGAGATCCCCTCTGTTACCATGCGCCCATCTCAGGTCTCCATCCCCATATGAGCCCTGGGTTGGCTGGGAATGTCAGTCATCCCCTACCCACCCCTTGGAAACACAGCAGGGAGCCCAATCCCTGTAGGACCACATCTTCATCCGGTGTGGGCAGAAAGGGAAGGGCTGGCTCTGCTGACTGACCCAGCACCCATGGGTGCATGCATTACCTCCTGCCTCCCCCACAGGGATGGGCTGGTGGACGTTCTGCACCGCATCGTCCAGCTCACCCAGGAGGATGACTGTGTGAGTACAGCGTGTCCCAACCACTCCCCGTGTCCTGTCCTCAGCTTCCATCGCGGGTGCACCCAGCATGGTGGCTGGGCTCCATCCAGCATGGGGTGGGAGCAATGATCCCTCTCCTCCACCAACGTCTGAGCACATCGCTCTTCTCTTTCTCCATCCAAAGCAAATGCTCAGATGGATAAGCGAGAGCTTCTGTTTGGAAGGTGGGAGAGGGAAGCAGGAGAGCCCATGCCTGTCTGAAGGCACAGAGGAAATGCATGGTGTGACCTGGCTGTCATCCAGCTTCCCACAACCACCTCTTTCCTCCTCCCTGCCAGGCACTTGAGCTCAATCCTCAGTGCTTCCTGAGCACTCATTGCCCTTGGGTGTTGGCGTGTGCTTTTTGGATGCTGGTGTAATGCGGGCTGCTACGGCAGCCATCAGCCTGCACATCTCCACCACGTGGTAGGGATGATCACCCAGGTGTACTGTGACCATGAAGCCACATTTCCCTTCCTGTTCCCCCACCCAGCCCCTCCAGTCCCTGTCTGTGGCCGAGTCACGCCTCAAGCTGGGCACCAACGTCCTTCTGAGTGCCCTGGGCAGCAACACCAGCCTGACCACACTGGACATCAGCGGCAATGCCATGGGGGACACCGGTGCCAAGATGTTGGCCAAGGCTCTGCAGATCAATACGAAGCTCAGGTAGCAGCAGGGCTATGCAGACCTCCTCCTGTGGTCTGCTTTGCCTGCTGATGGCTATGTGATGGCTGTGGTTGGGATGCCAAAGCCACCAGAGGATGCTCCTTGTGACCACAGATTTGGCCCTGCACCGTTCCTGGTCAGTGGTCAAGAGCTGTGGCCAGATCTTTGTTTTGTACCAGCCAGCTGGCGATGCTGGTAACAAATATGGTGACACACAAAGGGCAAAAGAGCAGCTGAATAGCAGTCCCTGCAACATTGTGTGCCAGCTTTTTGCTTCTGCACAGCCCAGCAGGCTACAGCTGGACTCATGCAGTTACTGCTCTACTCTGCTCTGTCATCCAGTTCCTAAAATGCCACTTTTGGACTAAATTCTAAATGCGGAGGGACAGCAGCTGCAAGGGAGAGGTCATGTGCGAGACTGATGTCTTGCTTGCTAGGCAGACATGGCTCATTCTTGTCCTCTTCTCAGGACCGTGGTGTGGGACAGGAACAACACCACTGCCCTTGGACTCCTGGAGGTGGCTCAGGCTTTGGAAAGGTAAGGATGGAGCAGCATGGTCCTACCAGCCAGCTGCCACTGTGCACCAGGATTCACTGTCCCCAGGGCCTCTTGTCTCCAAAAGCATCACATGCAGTACCAGTGGGTTGTGTGCAGTCCAAGGGTGATGGCATCCAGGGCTGTGGGGCTGGCTGAGACCCAGCTTTCCTAGGACCTGCAGGGGATGTGTCCCAGCGGGCTGCCCTGCTGGGGTGTGTGCCCTTGGGGCAGTGCCCTCCACTCACCCCACCGCTGTCTGGCAGGAACTACACCCTCAAGTCCATGCCCTTGCCAATGAGCGACGTGGCACAGGCATACCGGAGCAACCCTGAGAGGACAGAGGAGGCGGTGCACAAGGTGGGACAGAGGCCAGGGTGGGGACCAGGGCTTGGATTTGGCTGCTCGTGATCACCTGCATGCCACAGCTCCAATCCTGCTTGGCGAGGAACCAGACACGGCGCGCACTGCCCACGCAGACCTTCCGGCTGCAGCAGGGCCTCCTGACCTCCTCCTCCGAGCAGGTGAGCATTTCCCTATCCATCATCCTCCATCACCAAGAACCCTCAACGTTCCCATGTCTCCAACACATCCTCCTCTGGGAGGCAATGGGGACCAACTGGTGACATGAATCTTATGCACTCCAGATGGTGAATGAGATCTGCTTGAGCGTGCAGAAGCACGTCGACATCCTGAGCTCCTGCCCGGGCAGAGAGATGGAGGCGGACATCCTCCGTGCTGAGGAAGCCATCAGGAATGCCAACCTGGCCGTCAGTGTGAGTCTACGTGGGGACAGCAGGCTTGCTGCAAGAAAACATTTGGCCTGCGGGGTTTGCATTCGTATCAAAGTGGTTTATTGATTCATTGATGGCATAATTAACTGGCAGCCAGTGCATATTGCTATCGTCAGCACAACAGCTGCGTGTGAGCGAGTGCTTGCAAAATGTCCTGGAAGAGCTACAAAATTTGGAACTTCCCTCTGTAACAAGTCCCCAAACCCTCACCTATGTAGGATGATAGGATGGCTTAGGTTGGAAGGGACCTTGAAGATCATCCAGTTCCAACCTGCTGCCACGGGCAGGGTTGCCAGCCACTAGATTGAGCTGCCAAGAGCTCCATCCAACACATCTCCAGTCCTTGCTAGTGGGGCTGTAGGGAGATAGATAAAGCAGGACAGCACCAATGGAAATCCCGACAGGTCACTGGGAGTCCTCAGCCAATGCTTTTCCATGGGTGTATGCTCCCGAAGGCCAAGCAGAGCGAGGGTGCCATGGGATGACTCATGGGTTCTCTCTCCTCTCTGCAGATCTTGCCCATGTTGTACGAAGCAGGGAATGTCCCGCACCAGAGCGGCAAGCTGCAGCACAAGCTGGAGTGCCTGGTGGAGGAAGCATCGCAGACCTGCGGCCGGGAAATTCAGGTGGGAACATGTGGGGAGCTGCTGGGCTGGGATGCTCGTCCACCCAGTACGAAGGTCCAAGGACATCCCCCTGTTTACCACCTCCACCACATCCATGGCATCTCCTGGAATAAGCAGGAGAACACAGCTCCTGCTGAATGCCCCAAACACCCCTTTCCTCCCCAGGCCATCATGCAGGTGGTGCTGGATGCGGCTCACAACCTGTGCCCACCCATGGTGCAGAAGAGCGGGGCGAGGGAGCAGCTGGTCAATGCCATGTCGGAGCGTATCCACCTCCAGGAGCACCTCAGCCTCAGCACCGTGCTGGACCAGATGGTCACTGATGTATTCAGCAAGCTGAAGTGGGTGTTGTGCCTTTGGTTGGCACATGGGGGATGGGGATTGGAGAAAATCCAGGAACATGATACTCCATTCTTGGGTCCAGTTTGGGTTTGGGGTTTGGCCATGGGGTGACATTCCTGCTGGAGCATCATGGTGGGAGGGCTGTGGGCACCTGGCTCCATCTCGCCTTGCTGCATGGGGCCCTATGGCATCCCTGACACACCTCTCCCTGCTCCCAGCGAGATCAAGCTGTCCATCACTGCCGCCGTGGCCGACTGCATTGTGGATGCTGTACTGGGAGATCTGATGGCTGCCCAGTGCAAGCTGGTGAGTGTCCATGTGTCCCCATGGGGAGATGTGGCATGGGGAGCTCTGAGCGGGCACCGCCCAGCATGATGAGCATGGATTTGCTGTCCACAAAGCAATATGATCCCCACCAGGCTGCCGATCCTCCAGGGTCATCTTCTCCCAGCGTGGATGCGGCAGGGTTAAGGTTTCATGGGCTCCTCCACACCCCATGGAGAAGCGTGCTGGGTGCTAGGATGGACCCGGCACCTGGGCCAGGAGCACCCGAGCTCTGCAGCCGGCTAATCAGCCCTAAATCCCCCGCAAATCCTGGCCGCGGGCAGGGAGCAGAGCAGCACAGCGTGCTTCAGCCAGAGGGATAATTTAAGCGCTTCCTAATGGTTTTAGGCAGAGAGCCTCCCCACGCATGGGCCGGATCTCCTGGAGCCTGCTGAGGACGATGCCGCCGTGCTGGCACGGGGCAGGAACCCCTCGGAGCTCACCGAGAGAGGCTTCGTGACAGAGGAGGTAGGACTCTGTCCCCCTCCTAGTGACCCCGCTGCTGCATGACAGTGCCCACAGGCTTTTATCCGCCTTATGGGATGATGCCAGGCTTAGAGTTGCTGCCTCTGCAGGCTCGGGCAGCCTGTGGCACCTGGGGCACATCCCGGCCATGTCCCATGCTGCTCCCGTCCCTCCTGGCACCCATAGCATGTAGGTGACGTGGGGTCTGGAACTTTGGCCATGTGGATGGGTTATTTGAGTTCCAGGGATGAGCTGGGCCAACACGAAGGGTGCAGCTCTGGGGGTGGAGGGGTGATTATGGGGCAGAGGTGGCCGAATTCCATCATCGCAGCAGGGTGATGATGGATGACCCAGGAACGATGAGCCATGGTGGTGATGGATGATCCATGAATGATGGATGATCTGTGTTGACGCTCAGAGGGCTGGAGCACCTCCCCTGTGAAGAAAGGCTGAGGGGTTGGGCTTGTTTAGCTTGGAGAAGAGAAGGCTCTGGGGAGACCTCACTGTAGCCTTCCTGTACTTGAGGGAAGCTTACAAGCAGGAAGGGATCCAATCTTCTACAGGATCTGATAGTGATAGAACAAAGGAAAATGGCTTTAAACTAACAGAGGGGAAATGTAGGTTAGATGTCAGGAAGAAATCTTTCCCTCAGAGGGTGGTGAGGCGCTGGCACTGCTTGCTGCCCAGAGCTGTGGGTGCCCCATCCCTGGAGGTGCCCCAGGACATGGATGGGCACTGGGCAGCCCGAGATGGGGGGTGGGGGCAGCCAGCCCTCCCCAACAGGGAGTTGGAGCTCGATGGGCTTTAAGGTCCCTTCCAACCTCAGACATTTGATGACTGATTCTATGATGAACGTCATGGCGATGGAACACAACCATCTCCCCAAACCAGACGTCCCCCATGGCCTCCTTGGCTGTCCCCACACCACTGGTGACTGCAAAGAACTACAGGCTCCCTCCTCCCTTCTCTCCTTGCAGTACAAGATGGCTCTACGGAGGAAAAACAAACACTTCAGGAGCATTCGGCCCACGCTGACTGTGAGAAGTAAGGGCGCAGTGCAGAGGGCTCACACCATTAATTTGGGGTGCCATGGTGCTGCAATGCCTAGCTGGCTTTAGTGTGGGAGGATGCCATGAGCTCCCTTCCAGGGATGCTGGCAGGGGTGGGAGGTTTGAGGACATCTCAGGAGGTCTCCATGTCTCCATTTGGGTCACAACGACTTCATCCGGGGGGCTTTGCATGGAGGGGGGGACCGCCCATGGGTGGGTGCTGCAGGGTGCTGAGCTGTGCTGGGCATTTTGGCAGCTGGTTGTACCCCCACAAAATCTGCCACGTGTGATCTGGCTGGGGGAAGCTGGAGCACGGCAGGACCTTGGCAGAGGGGTGCTGGAGAAGGCAAGCAGCCTTTGGGTGGCATTGGGTGCTGGGGGTTGTGGTGCCTGCTGGAGCCCCCCGGTGCCTTGCACACATGTACACCCCACAGCATCCTAAATAACCCATGTTGAGCGTAACCAGAGAGCGCTGGGACGGCACATGGAAGGAGGCAGTCCCAAAGCAAGCCTGCTGGCTGCAACCCAGCCCTCTCCCCCAAGCCCTAACCTGGCATTAGGGGAAAACGTCGGGATCTGGCAGCCGCCGCCGCCGCCTGCTCTGTGGGCATCGCTGCAAGGGTCCCCGAGCAACCCTCCCTCCCCCTGCATCCCTGAGGGACCGCGCAGCGCCGTCGGCGTGGCAGCAGGATCCATCCCCGGCTGCGCTGCACAGCTGACGCGCAATCTCTCCCTGCCGTCAGCAGCGCCGCGGCCGCGCATTCCCCCCTCCCCACCGGTGGGCTTCTCGCCCTTCGCCAGGTCTCTCGGAGCTGGAGCTGCCGGCCGCCGGGAAGGCTCGTCCTGCTCCCACAAAGGATGCTGAGCGCTCCGCCGGCGCGCATCCCGGCACGCCGCCCGCCCAAGCCCTCATGGACCTGCCGACCGCCGGGGAGAGGCTGGAGCACTGCACCAAAGCCAGGCCCAGGCCCAACCGCCGGCACAAGCAGCCGCCCAGCAAGCCCACCGTAAGCACCGCCGCCGTGTCTTATTGCTGAGCGCGGGGGGGGGAGGGTGGATGCGTGCCGGCTTGTTTTATTGCGATTATTATTTTCTCTCATGGTGCTGATGAAGGGAGGTGGGATGCATCTGCTTTATTATTCTGTGCTGGAGCTCAGAGGACTGGTCAGGGGCTCAGGCGCTCGCCCCTTGTTTATGAATCAGCAAAGCAGAACTGGGGAAGAGGCAGAGAAAAAGCCAGGGGCTGCGTCTCCCTCCATCCTTCTCCTCTGCATGTTCTCTCGTGGCTCAGAAACAAGCAGCAAAATGCAGCCCTCCACGGGGCTGGTGCTGGGGCTCTGCTCTGCCAACCCTGAAAGGCTGGGATGTGCTGGGGAAATGCTGCCTGCAGCAGTCCCCTTCTCCTCCAGCTGGGCTTGAAGCAAAATGCAACTTTTGGGTGCTCTGGGGGGGAGGCTGTCAGCCATCCGGGTGCTGCCCCAGCAGCTCTGTCACCCTCTGGTGGGTGTTTTGTCACTCGAGGAACAGGGAAGGGATTTTTGGGGCACCCAAACCCACAGTGGCGGTGGGTGGAAGCGGGACTGGACCCCAATGGCACCAGCTTGTGCCCTCAGCACTGAGATGCAGCAGTATCTGGCCACCCACCAGAAACCACCTGGCTACAGCTGCTGGTGTCAGAGGAGAAAGGGGAGGCACAAATCCAGCCACAATGAAAAGGTGTTAGGGATTGAGGCCACTGATGGAGAAGTACCTTCTTCTGGTCAAGAAATACCACGAATGCTGTGCCCCATGCTGGGGCCAGACCTTTCTCCACGGACTAATTTGCTGCCCTGGCACAGAGCTGATGACCTCATCTCCAGGGTCTCACCTAGCACCAGCTCCATTGCCTGCTGGGGACAGGGATGTCCCTTTCTTGGGACATGCACCCTTCCCAAAGGTTTCCTCTCCGTGGGTCTGGGGTCAGAGACCTGGCCAGGCTTTGGGAGGGCTTGGAGCTGGGATGCAGCTTGGTCACAGCACGATGGGGCTTTCTGATGATGGGTGCAAGCACCTATCCTGCACCAGCGCCCAGTGAGCCTCCTTGGGAACTGGTGGCTCCACAGGGGGTAGATGTGGCACAGGGATGTGGGGCGGATGGGTTGGGGTTGGACTTGATGATCTCAGTCTTTTCCAACCTTAATGATTCTATGATCTTGGTGCACTGGGGTTTTTGGCTGATGTCAGGGCTCAAAGACCCCACCTGTGGCTGAAGGCGGTGCTTGCCTGCAGGTGCAGCCTGTGGCCCATGAGAACAGTGAGGACAGGAGCATCACCCGCGTGGATGAGGGCCTGGAGGACTTCTTCACCAAGAGGCTCATCACCGAGGAGCTGCCGTAAGCCGTGGGGGTGGCTGCAGCCCTCAGCTGGGTCCCAGCGCACATCCATCCCCGTGCACGGTGCCCCTGCAGACCATGCTCTGGGTTGTCTTTACCTGTTGTGCTGGCTGAGTGCTGTAGAGGTGCCGGGGAAATGACACAGCGTGCTCCAGGCACCCAGTGGGGCAGAGCTCATGTCCCCCGTGGGGGTGTTTCCATAGGCAGAGGGGTTGGGAAAGGGCTGTGGGCGGTGGCATCTGGTGGTGGTGGTGGTGGTGGCACCTGGTAAGAATGGCCAGAGCAAGTCCAGGTCTTGGATCCATAATCTGGGGGGGTATTAGGGAAAACACAGCCCTGTGCTGACCTTCCCTATGCTTCTTCCAGCAGCCCCACAGTGCTGGAGAGCGGCCCAGGCTCAGCCCCTCTGGCGTCCTCCAGCTCCCGCACCCTCAAGAAGAAAATTGGGAATTTTTTTGCTTTCAAGAAGCCCAAATCCAGCCGGAGCTCACGGTGTGAGAAGGAGCCCGAGGGTGGTGCGGCGGCCCCCAGGAGCAGGCGGTCGATGCTCAGTGACATTTTACGGGCTCCCAGCAAGGCAGGCGAGCCGTGCAAGGCTCTGAGCAAATCTGAGGAGGGGGCACTCAGCGCTGAGCCTGAGCACAGCCAGACCCCTGAGGCTGCCCGCAGGATCAGGCCCAAGTACTCGAGGGAGGGCAAATCCCAGTCCCTCATCCTACTGCCTGGGGAGGATGAGGAGGCGCTGGGGGTCAGGCAGGACAAGGTAAGCATCACTCCAGCTGATCCCAAAATGTCCTCTTGGATGACTGTCACTGGGCCAGGTGCTGTTCGCATCATGGGTGGTGGTGGTGGGATGGAGTGGGGGCATGAGGACCCTTGAGCAGTACCTGGTGCCCCCAGCACCCCCGGTAGACCCATGCACCTCTTTTCCTGCCACCATCTTGCTGCGCTACAGAAGAGGCACCTGGAGAAGAGCGATGGGGAGCTGCCCAACTCCTTTGAGCAGCGTGTCCACATCATGCTGCACCGCATGGGTGTCACCAAGGGCCTGGTCACCGAGAGCAAGAAGCAGCAGGTGAGGCTGGAGCTTCTCATGGGCAGAGCCTGCACCCACACGGGTGGTGGAGGTGGTGGCCCCATGGGGCAGATGACACAGAGCAGTGCTGTCACTGCCTGCAGCCACTGTCCTGTCACTTGACCCTCTACAACGCGGGCCATCCCTTGGGCTCCTATGCACTGTGTCAGTCTGTACATCCCTCCCATACCCTTTATCTGTCACCGTCTTTCTTTTTCATTGCAGAGCAAAGACAGCGAGATCAAGAAGGCTGGTTCAGATGGTGAGGGGCCTTCTTCCATCCCTGGGGCACCCTGGGAGCCCTCACATATGTGCCCTGGGTTGGCCATGGGGTGATGACTTCCACGCCCTGAAGCCATTGGCCTGTATTTGCAGGGGACATCGTGGACAGCTCTGCAGACTCCCCACCGTCCTTGAAGGCTCGCACGCATTCCGTGTCCACAGGTATGTGGGGCAGCAGTGGGAAAAGGGCAAGGTGAGGATGCTCAACCCAAGAGCCATCACCCCGTGGTGGACCCATCCACTGGGGTCACGAGGCTGCACACCCACGCTCTGCCCCACAGATGCATCCCTGCGGGGTCCATCGGAGCCCAGCCTGGCCTGGAAGGCACTGGGGCGGCAGCTGAACGCCGAGCTGACAGGGCTGGGCCGTGAGCAGCTCCGGCGTTGCTCAGCTGGCCCTGAGCAGAGTGGGCAGCTGGCGTGCCGTGAGGCCTGGAGCAGCAGCCTGCCACGGCCAGGCAGGAGCCCCACTGGGGAGCCAACCGCTGGCACCGCACTGCCCACATCGCCCTGCTCTGCTGCTGAAGGTACCCAAAGCACCACCGACCCTTAGTGGCCACCATGGCGTTCGCCTCAGCCCCTGCTTTGCCCTCTGACACCGTCTCCTGTTGCAGACAACCGCCTGACGCCGCGGCTGGCTGTGCTTGGGGCCCGCCGGGCTGTCTCGGTCCACGAGGAGCAGCTCAGGGAGCCAGAGTGCCTGGCGGAGTTGGGAAGTGAGTGGGAAACACGGCCTTCATGCCTCGCACCTCCCGTTGTCCCCATGCCTTAATGTGCCACCCACTTGTGTTTCCCCCAGCTGCCACAATCCCCCTCCGTCTGCGGCGGTCGCCTGTGCTGAAACGGAGACCGGAGGCGAGCGGTGAGCCGAGGCCAGCGGCGGAGGCAGGAGGTGAGGAACAAGGCAGGCACTGAGAGCTCCCTGCGCTGAGCCAAGGCTGCGCTCAGCCCGGCCTTTGTGGTTTTGCAGGCACCGCAGCGCAGGACCGGCTGCAGGCTGCGCTGGATGAGACACAGACAGCAGCCAGCGTGTTGCATGGGGAGCGGCCGCCAGCCGCAGCACAGACTGTTGTGTATGCACAAGACTCAGCCGTAGACCAAAGAAGCCCTGTGCCGGGCCTTGGGGAGCCGGCCCTGGGACAGTGAGCCCCTGCATGCCGCTGCACTGTTCCCAATAAAATCCTGCAAGCGAGCGCACAGTGATGGGGTGATTAGCAATGGGATGTAAGGCCACTCCGTGCCCTGCTCCCCGCATCCGGGCAGCCTCACCATCTCCTCCAGAAGGAAGCAGCCCAAGGGGCATCGGCGCAGAAGGACTGGGGCTGTCAGGCTGGACTCCAGTGGGGCACAGAGCTGCAGCCCCAGAGCCCCCATGAAGGGCGGAGGAGCACCGAGCACCATCCCTATCCCTGGACTGTGGGCACAGGCTGCTGTGCTGCAGGTGGTGGCAGGGAGCGCTGGCACAGTGAGGACACCTCCTGCTCCTCCAGCACCCCAAGGCCCACGGATCTCGCAGCATGACCTCCAACCATCACCTTTCCAACCACTGCCCTGCCGCTCCCAGCTGCCACCAGCATCACCCCAAACCCCACGTGGCTTTCTCCTGAGGCAACCGCGAGCAGATCATCTCCCCTCCACCTCTGGACCAAATGCGTTCCCTGCACCGATGTTTACGACACAGAAGCAAGATGCTTGGTTGTTTTTTTTGTCTGTTCCCTCCCCCCCCGCCTTTTTTTTTTAATACAAGAGCTGTGTATTTAAAAAATATATGACTTTTAATTTTAACAACACAAAACCTTGCTGGATATTTTGTAAGAAAGCGTATGGAACTCAACGAAACCAAGTCAGTAAATGTCCAAACACTGCACTGGCTTCAGGAAGGGGATCAGGTCCTAGGGCTTGGTGCCTGCATCGCCATCGCTGCTGCTCATGTTACAGTGGGAACAGGTCCCCTCTCCTTGCAGGCTGTTTGCTCCAGGCTGCAATGGAAAGACCACGGGTGCAGCACAGAGCTGAGGTGAGAATGAGCCCAGCTCATGCACTGCAGCATCCCCAAACAGGTGGCATTCTCCCTCTTAAAACCGAGGGTGCTGGCCTCCACCAGGTCATGGCCCCAGCACTGTCACTGCCAGGGTCCCTGATGCCTGGCCAGCCACCACCCAGCAGCCCCTGAGGGACATGTGGCTTTAAAGGAAGGTTGGTGAACGGGTTGAAGAAAGGAGATGAGCACACTCAAGCTCCATGTGGTCTCATCTCAAAACTCCATATCCCTTTCCGTGACAATCCAGCTCGCCCACATCATCATCGCCTTGGAGAGCCTGCAAAACCAAAATGAGAGCTGCGATGAGACATGAACCCAACTGGGAGGACACAAAGGTGCCCAGGTAGGCCCACGGTGGGGCTGCTGCTCCCAGAGGGATAAAGCAGAGCTTTGGCAGGGACAGAGGGACCCACTGCAGCTGGGCTGCAAAGGGTGCCAGGGCAGATGGCTGTGCCCAGAGAACAGAAGGCTGGGAGAAGGCAGGGCGCAATCGAGTCCATCACTGCACTGACCTGATGGATTGTACTTGCTTGCAGAGCTCGGGGCTGGGGGGCTCGTATTTGTAGCGGGGTGGATTCTCATTCACGTACTGCGGAAGTGAAAGGGACAGTGAGACTGGTGCTGGAGCACAGCTGGCCAGCCACAAAACAAGACCACAATCCCATGATATATCCTGAGACCTCGATAAATCTGCAGCAGCTCTTACCTCCCTCCCTTGTTTCCTGCCCTCCCCATCTTATTACACATGGAGACCTGAAAAAGCCTTCAGCAAGGGCTGCTTCCCACCCAGCTCCCTGCTGAGCACAGCTGCACCTTCACCCAGAGTCACAAGTCCTCCCTGCACCCTGCATACAGCAGCTCTGCTCTGCCTCCCCAGGAGCCAGGAAGGCCTGGCTCAGCATGCCGGCTTTCCACTGCCCATCCCCAGCAGAGCCAGGTGCCTTACAGACATGCAGAAAGGCCTGCAGGGGGCACATGAGGGGCGTGGGGGGACAGAAACACTAAATGGGTGCCACATGAGTCCCACAGGATCCCACCAGCTGCTTCATCTTTACCGGATGCAGATCTCTGTGCCGCTCCAGGTGGTAGCTGGGACTTCTCAATGAGGATGCCTGCTCTTCTTCCTCCTCCTCATCCAGCTCCTCCTCCTCTTCATCTAGCTCCAGCTCCCCTTCATCCAGTTCCAACTCCTCCTCTTCGTCCAACTCCTCCTCTTCGTCCAGCTCCTCCTCAAGGGATTCTTCTTCACACTGTGGTCCTATCTCCCTTCTGCTCTTCTTTGCTCTCTGCAGGCTCATGAACTTCAGCTTCCTGCCCACTTCTCTCCCCGTGCCCTTAGAGGGATGCTGGGGAGGCTTTCTGTGCTGCAGTCCACCGAGGGACCAACACGGGTGAGTCACAGCCTGACCACCTCCCACCAACAGCTTCCTCTTGGAACGCACAGCCTTTCTGGTCTTCCTTGGGGATTCTCCTCCCCTGTCTCTGGCATCACCCAGGTGATGCTTCTGCATAAAAAGAGGGAAAGCTGTGCCACTGGAGTCCGCCTGCTCCTGGTGAGGTGCCCTTTCAGCACGAGATGCCAAGTGGCTGCTGGGCAGGACAGGAAAAACTGGAGAGACTGATGACACGTTGGCCTGAGAGTCCTCTGGCCCCAGGGGGACTTGAGCAGCACAAGGGGCAGAGTAGGCTGCCTCTGCAGTTGATGTTGCCTGGGTCATGTCAGCCTTCACAGGGCTGATATTGCAATACGAGGCGAGCAGCGAGGGAGATGAAGTCTGCACTGAGTCATCCTGCAGCAAGGCCTGGGGAGAGTCGTGGCTACAAGGTTCCAACAAGTCAGGGGTGTTGGTGTCGGCAGCCACCTCCTGCTGGGCCTCTTGAGTGTGTGGAGAGCTACACAGATGGGACTTCTCTGATAAAAGAAGAAAAAAAGCAGAGTCACATTGAGCAAGTGGCACTCTGCCGGTGGTTACACGTGGGAGCAGGAGCTGTGCTGGTTGGTATGTGAGACTGGGCAGGTGAGCATCAGAGCAGGCATGGGGAAATGGCACCCTGGGGACATCAGATCAGCACAGCACTACTTTTTGACCAGGGCAAGTAAGCCAGCATCAAGGAGGAGCAGCACGTCCATACAGAGAGGAGTGGGGCTGTCTGCTCCAGCAAGACATGTGTGTTCCACACAGCATGGAGACTCACCTTCTGAAGAGGACAGGGTCAAGGACACGGGGGGCAGCCTGTTCCAAGGGTTGTCCAGCGATGCCTCTGAGTCCTCTGACAATGCTGTTGACTCTGCAGCTGCAACAACCATGACCAGGAAGTGATTGGGTTGAACTGTAGGACCAAGAATGCTGCTGTCTATTCTCAGCCCTGCAACAGCTAAAAAGAGTGATGAACTGCACAGACAGCACTCAAGGGGGAGCTCTGAAACCCTTTTTAGCAGACAAAATCTGGAGTGATGGCTCTTCCTTCCTTCCTTCCTCATTCAGGCGATCCAGAGGCGATCAGTGGAGATCCAGAGGGCACCCAGAGAGCAGGCGGGCAGGAGGAAGGCCTTCCTCTGCACCTTTTTCCTTTCTCATGCAGGACTAGCAGAGGGCCTGGCCCCTTGCTGCTGAAGCAGGCACAGTCAGCCACACTGGGGCACGTAAACAGCAGTTGCCACCTCCTGCACCCTACATGCCAAGAGGTAAGAAACCTCACAGAAGCTATTCACAGACTGTGACCTCATAACGTGGTCCCCATGAGGGACTCACAGGTCTGTAATGTCTCCTGGTGTCTGGAGCACAGCCTGCACTTCCCAGGACAAGCTGAAGGTGCGAAATTGCCCCCTGCTCACTCAATGCCAGGAGTACTCACTCCTAGAGACCTGGCTCTGCTGGTATATCCTTCACTTAATGCAAAGAGAAAACAGGTTGAGCAGAGTTCAGATGAAAATACTGAGAGGTTGGATGGGATGTGTGTGTCCTGCTACTTACATCTGGCCTGGGCTATGACACTCTGATCACCTGGCACTGTCATTTTGTAGCCACTCTTCTCAGGAGATGCTCCACACGTAACTGAAATGAAAGTGGTACTGCTGGTCACACCCCAGCACACTGCTCAGCCTTCAAAGGAAGCCTTCTCCACTTTCTAGAGAGATCCCAGGCAGCTGACAGGACTTTTGGCATCTCAGCAATGTGGGGATTGAGACACCAAGAGAAGCAATGTGCCAACCAGGCTTGTGACCAACAAAGCTCTTGAGGTGCTCTGCAGTCTAGAGGCTGCAGCTTTCAAAATTCCACCTTCTAGGTGGCTGTGTGTTGTGCTCAGATCATAGCCAGGAAAAAGTCTCTGATTTCAACATGCTTGGGCATTGAACTGCTGACCTGCATACCCTCCAAATGATGCCACAGCACTGACCTGCCTGGGAAGCATCGCAGTCAACCACTGCTTCCTCAGCAGGGATCACCAGGATGTTGGCTGGGACTATGAAGATGTCCTCACATGGCTGAAATGAGAAACGTTACTTGGCTTTTTGCCGTGTGGTCCCTCTCAAGCCGCAGGAGCTCACTCACATGTGAGCACAGCCTCACTTCCCAACAAACCTCTGCTTCTGCCCACTGCTCTTCCCTTTCCTCCTCCCAGCCCTCCAAGCAGGGCCCTCACCACGAGCTGTCACAGCCCTGCCCCAGATGGTCACACAGGGATGGCTCTGCACCAGGCACTGCTCAATGCTTGGACTGACCTCTTTCTGGAGCTCTGTCTCCCACCGGGTCACAGGAAGCTTGTCTGCCTCTGCTGAGGGTGTCTCTTTGGGCACCTGCAAATCCAAGCACTCCTCAGCATTTTCCTTCAAGACCTCAAGCTGGTCCTGTGCTATCACTTCTAACAGCTGAGAGAGGGACGGCTCTGGAACAAGAACACATGTATGTTAGTGGAGAAGATACCTCAGCTCAGGCAAATGCTTTTACTTTCTGTTGCATGACAGAAACTTGTGGAAAGATGCAAAACTGCATTTCCTCTGAAACCAGAAACCATCTTTCCTTTCTCTCCCCAGCCACACAGGACTTCACGACCCTTACCTGAGCTAGGAGTGGTTCCCACAGAGAGATTCCTCCTGCAATGACCAAAGAGAAAGCCAGTGTCAGAGCTGGGTGGGCTCCCGTGTCAGCGGGATCACACCCATGGAAGTGACCTTCTTTACACTCTCTGCTCAGCTCTGTCACATCCCAAGGCAGAGAGTCCCACGGACTCACAAGGAACTGCCATCAAACACATACCAGCCCCTGCCAGCTCACTTGAAAAACATTCAGTGCCTGCACCCTTGCACCGTGGTGTCTGCATGTATTCCCTGGCAATCACCAGCCCCATACTTACATCCAGAGCTCCTTTATCTTCTGTAGCACAGAGGGCTCCTGGTTCCTAGAACAACAGAGAAGCAAATTACTGATGGGGCATTCCCTCCCATGCACACATTCCTTCAGAGTTTGTGACACAAATATCTCTTTCAGTGAGTACAATGATCTCTAACACAACCAGGTCACAGCAGCACATCCCTTAGCTCATTACTGGCAGCGTATGCTGCTGTGCCAGCGGCTCCTGGCTTCAGTGCTACATGGAAAACACTGTCTTCTCAGCTCCAGGGCAATGCTCAAGCCCCACAGACCAGCACCCCCAGCCCCAGCCTGCACCCTGGCACATACACATTTGATGAATCCATCCTCTGCCTCTCCATGGGCAGCACAACGAAGCGCTGGGCAGTGAGATAAAACTCGCAGTCCTCCTGTTGGGGCAAACAAAGTCCACGTGGTATGGGCAAGCAGTCACAGCTCTGCTCCCTGCCACTTCAGGACTGGTGAGCACCCCTCACAGCCCTGCTAACAACCTCAACAAGGGGCAGCCTGACCTCCCCCTGCAGCAGGTTTTGCACCTTCTGCATCAGCTGTTAGCTTTTTCAGCAGCCTCTTCATGGGCTATAAGCAAGGCTGAGCCAACCTGAGGTCATGGGGAAATGCCTGAATCTGAGCAAGGGGAGGGCAGGGAGCTCTCTGCCATGGGCTGAGGTCCAGGCAGGCCTCCTGCAGGCACAGAGCTGGCACCTCCCGAACAGCAAGAGGAAGCAGTTTGGTAGCCAAGGCCGCTGCAGACCCTAGGGGAGATGCACCACATCTCCAGGGAGGGCTCAGGCCATCCCCTGTGCTGTCAAGTCTTCTTCACTGCCACACAGCTTACCAGGACCTGAGCACTGAAGGGCCGTGGAGAAGAAAAGCCAGCCTCCATCCACCCCCAGCTCCACCATGCAGCTCTGGGAGCAGCTCAAAGCACGCAGGGAGCGAGGCAAGGTCAGGGAACAAGTTACTTCCATTCATCAAAGCACTTACCAGCTTGGCCTCCTCCCGGAAACACAACGTGTACTTCTGCAAGGTGATCAGTCTACAGATAAGGCTGGAAAGCATGAGCTGCATGTGGGCACTAGAAAAATAAGAGAGCAGGACCATCTGGGAGAGATGAAGAATGAAGTCATACCACCCACACCCACCATGGGGCTCCCCTTACAGCTACACAACACAGGCGCACAACAGAACACTTCTCAGCGTGAGCATCAGGGACTGAGCTGCTGAGAGCTGCTTTATATCCTCCCTCTGATACCAGCAATTGCTCCAGCTGGAAAAGAGAGGGCTCACATCCAAATGGGGAAACCAAGACAGGCTGCTAGCACCGACAGAGCCCAAGGAACCACGGTTAAGGCATCTGCCATCAACCCCTGCACATCCCAGCCAGCCAAAACTGCAGCACCGAGTGCCTGCGTTCCAGCCTAGCAGCAGCACCTCCTTCCCACCCTGTTATTGATTTAGCTTAACACAACCTGAAACAAGGCCAGGTGGGAGCCCCACTAGCAGCTTTGCAGAGCTGCAGTCCCAGCCACGGCTGAGCCACGATGGAACCCACTTTTCTTCTGCCTGCAGAGCTTCTGCTGTAATGACCACTCGGATGTAGTGGGAGCCGTCTGAGACCTGCAGGACAGCATCTTGCTGCACTTCGCCTTGGCCAGGAGCACTCGAGCCACTCAAAACCTACAGAGCAGGGAATGAAAAAATCAGAATGAACGTCACCCAGAGAACGGCCAGCGATCAAAGGCAGCACAGCATGCCCAGGGAGCCCTCAGGATCCACTCAGTCA
This sequence comes from Pavo muticus, assembly GCA_016647715.1. Lineage (NCBI taxonomy): Eukaryota > Metazoa > Chordata > Aves > Galliformes > Phasianidae > Pavo > Pavo muticus. Next base: position 72,565 of record JACDJE010000611.1, read on the forward strand.
CCACCCCATCCTGAAGAGATTTCCCAGCAGGGAGTGGGGACTGGGCCAGAAAGTGTGGAGCCAGTATGTCCCCACCGCCCCATCTTCACACAGCATCAGGAACACAAGGTTGTTCTTCTATCATTTTTTTCCCCCCAGCTCATCTCTTTGTCCATTTAAGAATCCCACCAGCCATCTTTTGGCACCCTGCTCCTGTAAGGAGACATCTCTCCTGCATAATGTGGCTCTGGGCAGCCTGATCTGGTGGTTGGAGACCCTGCACATAGCAGGGGGGTTGAAACTAGATGATTGTTGTGGTCCTTTTCAACCCAGGCCATCCTATGATTCTATGATTATCACAACCAAGTGCCCTGCCTGCAGATCTCACACTCAGTAAGTATCTCACAGCTTCTTCATCCTCTCTCTCCAAATCACACCAGCCACATCACATGGGGGTCTGTGATGCATCGGAGGGCACCAAGTAGAAACCCAGCTACGTATTAACATAACTGAATTATTCACTTGTATAACTTGTAGTTATGTGATGATCTTAGCCCACAGCTAATGACAGTTTAGCCCACTGTTCTCCACAATGCTGGCTCTGAAGCAGAGAAGAACAACCATCCATAAGTAGCACTCACAGCCAGCTCTCACCTTTCCTCCCTGGCCAAACTGAGCTGCTGCTGGGTAGCAAGGGGACACCAGGGCTAGCAGAGAGCATGAAAGGAGTATGGACTCAGCTCAGCTGATCTCCTCTTTCTCCCTTCAGGCTGCCCATCATAGAATCATTTGAGCTGGACTGGATGACATTTAAAGATCCATTCTGGCTCCACTGTAATGAACAACTCTTTGAAAGGGTAGATAACAGCAAGACAAGGGGAAATGGTTTTAAGTTGAGGGAGGGAAGATTTAGGATGGATGTCAGGGGGAAGTTCTTTACTATGAGAGTGGTGAGGTGCTGGAACAGGCTGTGAGAGGCTGTGGACGCCCCGTCCCTGGAGGTGTTCAAGGCCAGGCTAGATGGGGCCCTGGGCAGCCTGGTCTGGTATTAAATGTGCAGGTTGGTGGCTCTGCCTGTGGCAGGGGGGCTGGAGCTTCATAATCCTTGAGGTCCTTTCCAACCCGGGCTGTTCTGTGATTCTGTGAGCAGGGACAGCTACATTGATCATGAGCCCATGCAGCCTGACTTTGGGTTCCTGCAGGGAATGGGCATCCACCACCTGTCTGGGCAGCCCACGCCAGTGCCTCATTATACCCACTCTAAATCTCCCCTCCTTCAGCTTGAACCCATTTCTCCTTGTCCTACCACAACTGCCCCTGCTAAAAAGCCTGTCCCCTTCCCTCTCCCAGCCCCTTTGGGTACTGAAGGCGGCTTTTGGGTCTGCTTTGGATGCAGCCATGGCACAGCTGGCTTTCTGTGCTGTGAGGGCACGCTGCCCAGCTGCCAGCCACCAGAACCCCCCGGTCCTTACAGCAGGGCTGTGCCCCCACATGGGTACCCACCCGCAGCACCTGCCCCGTCAGCCACTTCTTCCCCTCCGGCTGCTCGTGGTTCACCAGCAGGCCGACGATCCACGGCTGCAGGACGTAGACGCCGGGAGAAGAGAGATTCCTACTGCCGTACAGCAACCTGGCGGGGCGAGAGGAAGGGCCGCGTTTTGAGAGCCAAAGCCCGGCACGGGCAGCCCGGCTCCCACCGCCGCCGCCGCGGCCTCACCCGCCCTCGGCCGTCTGCTCCACCACTCCCGCCCCGCCGGGACTGCAGGCCGCCGCCATGGCCGCCCGCGGCCCGGGAAGGGGAGGTGCTGCCGGGCGGCCGCATCCGGGGCGGGGCGATCTTCCAGGGGAGCGGATATGCCTCGTGCTCCGCAGAACTCGGGTTGGGGAGAAGACAGCCGTGGTCAAACGCAGTCGAGTTTATTGGGAGCAGCGCACTCGGTGCTCTCCGATTCCCCATTTGCAGCAGCATCCCCGGGGCTTCTCCAGCTCACACCACTGAACTGAACCGTTTCTTCGTCTCCGTGCTCGGGTTGGTCCGTGCTGCAGCAGCAAGCGCACATGGTTCAGTCGCACTGCTCCCTGCAAGCTGCTGGCAGCCCACGGGGACACGCCTGTGCTACTCATACATGAATGGGACCTCCAATGGGAGCTCCTCGGGGAGCATCATGCCTGCTCCCATTCTCCTGTAATGCTGTTTTCTCTGGAAGACAGCTGGGATTTGGGTCCATCCCAGGCGGGCTCGTGGCCCCACCAGTGCAGAAACAAAGCGAGGATTGCTGGGACCACCCTGAGATGGGGTGGCTGCAGTGTGCTGGGTGGGAATGCTGTCCTTCCATTGCGCTTCCAGCTGAAGCTCATGGCTGATATGAGGGCTGACCTTTGGGAAGAGGTCCCTTCTGGAGGATTTCCAAGAAATTCTGGAAGGTTCCCAGGTTTTCCAGCCTGTTATGGTGACAGAAGGGCTCTCACTTCTCCTGGCTGTTGCGCATATTAAGATCAATAAACGGTGCTGCACACAGTCCACCTTTGCCTATCCAGTCCCAAGGGACAGAAGCCCAAGAGGGAAGGTGGGAGGAGGCACCTCCGTGCAGGAACGGAGGTAGTTCTGGTGCCAAAACCACGAGGCTCACATTTTGGTAGATCAGAGAAGAGGGAGGTATGAAGAGCAGCAACCTAACTGCAGCCAAGCGCCTGCACGGGCGAGCTGGTGCTTGCACTGCATTGGCTTTGGGAGCAGAGGTGGCTTTTCACAAGGCAGAGGACAACGTGCATCACCACCAGCTGAGCATCGGCTGTCAGACCTCCCACCCAGGGCATTCCCTGCCCGGGCAGGATGCTGGGATCCCCTTCTGTCACTCAGCCACCAGGAAAGGTGGATCCAGGGTGTGGAGCAAAGCCAGGAGGCTGGCGTACTGCAGAGAGTTTTGTAGAGCAAAGAGCAGATGCAAGCCCTCACGGGAAAATATGAGATAACTGAGTACTAAAAGGCACCTGCAGGCAGTGCGGTGTAAGCACAGAGGCAGACGGAGCAGTATGGCTGGAGTTGGTTTCCACTCCATTCTGGTGACTGGGGCCAACCGGGGAATCGGCCTGGGGTTTGTCCGGCACCTGCTGGCATTGCCAAACCCTCCTGAGTGGGTCTTTGCAACTTGTCGGGACCCCAAGGGACAGCGAGCACAGGTGAGGCTGGGCTGGGATGGAGGTGGGATGGAGGTGGGGGACAGCAGGGCTGGTGCAGGAGTGGGGACATGTGAAGGTCTCCACCAGGGAGCTGCAGCCCTGGGTGCCAGAGACAGGAGAACTGGGGTGGGATGCAAGCAACGGGGTGCCCAGGGCTCATTAGGTTGAGCAGGGAGCTGCTGCCACTGCCTGGTACTGTGTGCCCCAGGGCTGGAGACAAAGGGCTGGTGTTGGCTGTGCAGATCAGAGTGTGACATATGGCTCACATCAGCTGTCCTTTGCAGGAGCTGCAGAAATTGGCCTCCAAGCACCCCAACCTGGTCATTGCCTCACTTGGTACGTGCCACAGCCGCACCCCAAAGGGTGCTGAAGGTCCCTCACTCGGGCTCCCCTCTGTATCGGCGCTGCATCCCCCCCCATCCGTGGTGCAGGGCTCTGTCCCAGCACTGTGCCTGGTGGCAGACACCGAGGGCAGCGGGCACTCACCTCCCCACCTCGCCTCTGCAGAAGTNGCACTGTGCCTGGTGGCAGACACCGAGGGCAGCGGGCACTCACCTCCCCACCTCGCCTCTGCAGAAGTCACCGATCCCGCCAGCATCCAGGCGGCCGCAGCCAGCGTCGGGGAGCGCCTCAAGGGCTCGGGGCTGAACCTCCTCATCAACAATGCTGCTGTTCTGAAGATGAACTCACTTGACACCGAGACACTGAAGGACATGTCCCAGGTGTACACCACCAACACCATTGCACCTCTCCTGCTGAGCCAGGTAATGTGCTCACCCACAGCTCCAGGAACGTCCCTGTTCTGCGGCCCTGAGATCCTCTGTGGCAGAAGGAAGGGGACAGTGGGACAGAGCCCTGCTCTGCTCTTGTGCTGATGTCAGGCCTGGTGCTCCTGAGCTGCTCTGAGAAGTTGTGGGACAGGGACTTGTGCTGAGGAGCTGGAACCTGGGGCAGGGGGAAGGGGAGGAAAGAGGAAGATGGCTGCCGATGGTGCTGGTGCCAGCACTGCTGTTGTGGAAAGAGCTGGTCCTGTCCTGTGTGTGTGGAACTCTGCTTCTCCCCTTCCCACAGGCATTCCTGCCCCTGCTGAAGAAGGCAGCCCAGGAGAGCCCGGGCTCGGGGATGAGCTGCAGCAAGGCAGCCATTGTCAACATTTCCAGCATTGGGGGATCCATTTCTTCTCTCACTGGTTGGGATGTAATGGAAATTGTCTCATACCGCTGCAGCAAGGTATAGCCAACGCTCTGTGGAGGGAAAATATCCTTCCTCTCCCCTGCCCAGCAATGGGATCTGCACGTGTCTCCATGCTGCACCTTCTCATCCCCACCCGATCCCTGTGCTGTCTCCCACAGGCTGCTCAGAACATGCTCACCAGGTGCCAGTCCATGGGGTACCGGGAACACGGCATCCTCTGCGTCGCTCTCCATCCAGGATGGGTGCAAACAGACATGGGGAGCGCAGCCGGACACCCAGTAGGAGCTTCCCCACGTTGGGTCCATCCACAGCCTGTGCTGGTTTCCCATGGGAGGCTGTTGTCTCCCGGAGCCCTGCACCAAGACCCCCTCAGGGGGCAGCCCCCTGCCCTGGGACCCCTGCACAGCACCAGTCCTGGCTCCTGGCAGCCCCACCGCCCACCTTCTCAGCTCTCACCCTCCTCCCAGGGCTCTGCTTCCCCCTCGGTAGAGCCGCTGCCTTCCTGCAGCCAGGCTCCAGGGCACAGCCTGGGCAGCCCTTGGGCGCACACGCCTGTGTTTCTCCCTCTGCCTGCAGCCCCCGCTGACGGTGGACGCGAGCGTAGGAGGGATGCTGAAGGTGCTCTCCAAGCTCTCCGAGAAGGACAGCGGGACTTTCCTGGACTGGGAAGGGAACGTTGTGGCCTGGTGAGGTGCTGGCCCAGCCTCGTGCCTGGATCCTGGCAGTGGCCCCTCTGCTGTTGCCCAACCTCTGCTTCCCCCTCAATAAACCCATGTCTGAGAACAGCAATGCTCTTGGCTCTGACTGTGAGTACAACAGGCTCTGTGGAACCCCATGGAGGGAGGCCCCTTCCCAGGCGGTCCAACCCCTCATCCATGTGCATCAGCACCCACTGCTCCCAACCACAGCCACTGCCAGGTGTCCCCTGAAGTGACAGATGTCACTGCTGGAAAGATCTCCTCCAGAAAAGACAGGGATTGGGCCAATACTTGTCTCTGAGGAGGTGGGCTGCCCATGGCTGGGAGCAGCACATGCAAGGCAGGGGCATAGGATCTGTCCAGCAAAGGTTCCCTATGAGGGCGCAGGTGGGGGGGATGGGATATAGAGTGATGCAAAGTTAGGATGCAGGGCACCAAGTGACTGCACGTGGGTTAGGGAATGGGGAGAAGCTTCTGCCCATGTCCATGAGTGAGGAAGAGTGACATGGGGGGGCTGAGCTGGCATCACCAGGGCAGGCGGTTCCCTTCCCAGTCGAGGAAGGCCCCACAGGTCTCCTGTGAAAGGCTGCCCAGCACCTCCAGAATGCCCTGCATGCTGCACTCCACTGTCAAGGGTGCCTGTGGAAGAGGACAAGGAACAGCGTTACTGCCATAGCCTGTGATGGGCAGGGAGAGCTGCAGGGACTGACCAGGCTGGAGGGTGCATGGAAGCTGCTGCTCCCTTTTGTCCCAGCTTGAATGGGGCTGGCTGCCCGTAGAGAGATTCTTCCTCCTTGCCAGCCCTCTGCTCTCTGTGTGAAGGACAGGGCTGGCAGCCAGCGTCCCCTGCCAGCCCTAAGCAGCTGCAGAGCCTCCACCTCCACACACAGAGCTGCAGACCTCAGAGCATTCCCAGGGCTCCAGCTTCACCAAGCAGCAGGGACCCAGCACCCATTCCTTGTGCTGTGTTCCCTGCATAGCAACGTACCTGCTCTGTCCCCATGTCGGTCTTCACCCAGCCAGGATGGATCGCTGCACACAAGATCCCCTTGTCCCTGAGTTCTGCAGCCAGGCACCTGGTCACCATGTTCTGGGCAGCCTGGAAGAGTCAGATAGCATGGGCACGGCCCAGGCTGGTGCTCTGAGCGCTCATGCTTGTAGGACCAGGCAAGGGATGCCTGGAGCAGGTCCATGGGCTCCATGGGGGACCATCCCCAAATCCCCCCCTGCCCCCTCACCTTGCTGGCACGGTACGGGTACATGGGGGCCTCCAGCACACCAAGACACAGCCCAATGGAGCCCACTTTGGAAGACACATTGATGATGGCAGCCTTGCTGCAGCTCAGCCCCTCCGTCCCTGCATCCTTCGCCGCCTTCTCCAAGAGCGGCAGGAATTCCTGGCATAAAGACACACATTAGAGCTCTGTTAGCACAGACTCTGGGTTTCAGCCCTGCCCTGGAAGTCCTCACACCACGATTACAGGCCACAGAGGAGCAGCCCTAGCCCACGCACACCTTGGCAACCTGCAGGGGCCCCACCACATTGACTGCAAATGTGGCGAGCATCTCCTGTGCATCCACGGACTGCAGCGTGGCCTGCGAGCCGACACCGGCATTGTTGATGAGCAGGTTCAAGCCCTGGCCCTCCAGATGAGTCTCCACAGCCTGCACGGCTCCACGGATGCTGGGCAAGTCCACCGTGTCTGCAGGGCAAACAGAAGAACGTGACTGTATTTGCTTTATGAATTCAAGGGGTTATTTTGTAAGTGCTGCCTGGAGAAATGCTATAGCTACACTCGTGGAGACTTTCTCCAAGAGCTACAGGGCTTGCTGATGTATTGGGGAAATATTCATTATATTACTGACTTACATTCTGATCTTTCCTGGTTGATACCCACTCTGATGGGTCATTTAGAGTGACCTTTTCATTTTTCAGCATGCTAAAATTCATCTTCCACCACTTTCCAGGATACAACATGCAGCCTTTGCTTGCAGACTTTGATTCCCATTCTCCTCTTATCTACAGATGCTCCAGCCCCAGCTGTGGGTCCAGCCCCCCTACACTACATAGGAGTGGTATGTTTTAAGACTGTGTTTTCTTGTTTAAGGTTTGCTTGTCAAGATCTGTATCGCATGATGGATTCTTGCCCCACAGAAATGTCCCTCATTTGTTTAAAAGGAGACATCTGAACACCTCACAGATCCGAAACGAGCCCTGTTAGACCAACAGTTAACATTGGCAATACATTATTATGTCACAACTACACCACCAGCCCTTAAGGTCTATGAATATTCACATTTGTGGGTGCTGCTGAGGATGAGTCCCAGTGCACACATGCTTTGCAGAGCCTGCTGCAGGGAGAATCTGGGAGGTCCCTTATTGCAACATTCTGCCCCCACCTGACCTGTGTTCTCAAGCTTGCACAAGACAGAGTTAGCAAAGATGGGAAGAGCTGAAGACAACTTGTTCTTCCCTTGAACTGATGATGAGCACCAGAATGACCCTTTTCTGGGGGCATTTTGAAGTAGTCTGGTAGGTTTATGGTGGTGGCAAGCAAGCCTCAAGTCATCTTATAAAGCATTTGAGTGACCTGGGAGTTAAGTATCCATGGGCCATAGATTTTTGGAAGATTAGTGCTGCCTTATGAAAGCAGCATCTTTTTTCTGACACCCAGCTTGAATTTGGAGTTGTTTGTGATTTTGGGTTTTGACCTCTGTGCTGAGGCACTTGGACCCCTTGGAGCAAGAGCCTAAGCTTGTTCAGGTGCTGCTCAGCTTGAGGCTGCTGCTGGTGGTACTGAAAGCCTTCCCCAGTGTGCTGGGGAGCTGCTGGGGATGCAGCTGTGCGATTCAAGAGGACGTTTTGGACATCTCATTGCTGTGCATTGCAGGGGAGTTGGACTAGATGACCTTTTAGGGTCTCTTCCAACTCAAATGATTCCATGATTCTATGGTCTCATGAAGGATATTTCACAACACAAGCTTTCTGATGACTTCTTTTTGGATGATGAACAAGCAGAGCTCCAAGCTCCATTACTCCAGGTGTCATTCACTGGCTTGGGTGAATGATTAATGTCTGTGTTTGGACTGGCTGAGTCATTGCTCCAAGGGAGAATGGGGCCAGGCATGCGCAACAAGCACGTCCCTATTGCTACACTAGCCTAATTAGCTGAAGGCAACTTCTTCTCTCCACAATGGCTGAAATGGTGCCTACAAAGCCCAGATCCTCAGCTTTCAGATGGAAGAAATCAAGGGGATTAGAAAAGGAAAGAAAGAAATGGAGAACGAAAGGATGCAGTGGGCATTTTAGGGTTAATTTCTTTCATTTCTGAAATGCGTGTTCCTATCACTGGTTTGAAGTAAACCATTCCCTTACATGGAGGAAGACAGCCTGGAGCAGAACTCCCTGTAGATGAACACCCCAACTTTGGCAATGCAAAGTGCCATTCTCTGCTGCTCTCCCCTTTATCCCCCATGCCCTCGTCCTCTCCTATTCTGCTTGTCACTCAGCCTGGCAGACATCCCAGCTTACCACATGGCTGCCACCACCAAGGTCTGGCAAAGCCATCCATAGTTGAGCCCCCAAGCGAGTGAAGGGCACAGGAGAGGGAGGAGGGAGGAGGACCAGGAGCAGTGCCTTATGCAGGAGGGGGGTTGCACGATACCTAGCTGGATCAGCTTGATGTTGGGGTGCCGGGCAGCTAATTCTTGCAGGGCCTGGAGACAAAGGCATGCAGCAGGGGGTTAGAAGGCACCAGCAGCACTGCTGGTCTTCCCACCCATCCCATCCTTGTCCCCAAGAAGCAGACTGCAGTGGCTTTGTTCTTGCTGGGGAAGCTGTCAGGTGAAGGGGTGCTGCTGGGCTCAGTGCTGTCCCCAGCAGGGAGAAGGGGATGGTTGGCCATCAGTGTGAGCACCAAGGTCATGGGCACCACATGGGCACAGCCCACCTTCCCCCTGCCCTCAGAGCACCCAACCAAGCCTGCTCCCGGCAGACACCCAGGAGGGGCCATGATGCCCCTCACTCCCCTGGCTGGTAGACATCCCCATGCACTGACCTTCCCTCTTGGACCAGTGGCATCACGGCAGGTGGCAAAGATGTGCTGTGGGGGTTGGGGGCTGGCAGCAAGCTGCCTCACCAGCTCCAGCCCAATGCCCCTGTTGGACCCCGTCACTAGAACGCTCCGAGCCAGTGTGGCCATCTCCAAGGGGGTAAGACAGTCACAGTGGTGACAAACAGGCTGCTCCCAGTGGAACTGCCTCCTGCTTGGCGTGAACGGGAGAAAAGGCACAGCCCAGGGAGTGGCTTTGGGTACCCACGGGGACGGTGACGGTGCCAGCAGCAGCCATGGTGCCTTGGCTGCCCTGGGACCAGGGTGGGCACATGTCATGGGGTGATGGTTTTCCTGCATTGCCCGCTCCCTAAGACTTGACTTCTTCTCCAAAGCCCCAGATCCCAAGTCCATGCAACCACAGGAGAACGATCACATCCATTCAGAGCTTGGAAGTGCACTTGGAAACACAACCAAGAAATGGAATGGACATAAGGAGGTCCTGCTTGCAACAGTGGGGTTGCAGCAAGCTCATTCTGTATGCCTGCTTTCCCCCAGGAGCCAGCAGAGAAGACTGCCCACAGCCCCATCCTGGGCACTGAGCCCACAGCCCTCACCCTTCTCCCCATCCTCACTCTGCCACCCATCATCCAGGGGAGGACAGTGCTGGATGCCTAGCAGAACAACAGGCGCAACAAAGCAAAAGCTCCTGCAGCCCAAGCCAGCCTGGGGACACAGATTTTTAGGAAGCAGAAGTGAGTAATGTGCTAAAAGAAACAAAGAACCGCCACATAAAAGTGATGAGCTGAAGATCCGGGACAAAGTTAATTAAAGTGGGAGAGGAAATTTTGGACAGGAATGTAGAGGGGGTGAGCCTGTTGCACCTGGATGTAGCCAAATGCACACAATGCGCAGCCTCATCCAGAGGGGACAGAACTGGCTATTTCATCCATATTTGGACAGTTCTAAGTCTGACACATTAAAGAAATACTTGGGTCAGCAGCTGGGAGATGGTAGAGTGGCTGTAAGTTTGGAAGGTTTGCTTTCAGGTGACACAGAGCACAGAAAGGAACAAGCAGTGATGGCTTCTTCTTTTGGTGGGAAGGCTGTGGCCACTAAGAGAGAAATAAGCATGCTGGGTGTGGGTTTGGTTGGCATTAGACTCAGAGTGGCCATAAAAGGCATTATGAAGGGTGTCATCACCCATGCAAGCAATTGCGCTGCACAGACTTGCCTGCTCCTGCTGCTGTCTTGCAAAGCAGCACTTAGAGCAGAGTTGTCATTACAAACCAACAAGACTGGAGTTTCCTCTTTTCCTTCCAGGTTCCTTGGGAAGGGGACAGCTGAACCAGCAAAGGGCTGAAGGACCAGGAATGGTTGCAGGCCAGCAGAGCTGGGGAAGGCAAGCAGCAAGCAACCTTTGGAAGTGGCTGATGGAAATGCAGGTATGCTCATGGCTCAGGAATACAAAGCCTGGGGCCAGACGGTCTCTAATGGGCCCAGAGGAGATGCTGTGGGGAGGAGATGAAACTAGAATGAATCTAGATGAGTCCAAGGCTGCCAAGGCACCTGGGGACCATTCATGTAAAACATCCATAGAATGTCCAAAACACTGAGTTTGTTTAGCCCATGGCTTGGGTTCATTCTATGATGACAATGACCCAGGATGGGAAACGTGCTGTGTGGTGTTGAGTTACTGGGTGCCAAGGCCGCCTCAGGTCAGGTCACTGCTGTGCTGCTTATTGAGAAGCTCATCCCTCATCGGTTTGAGTTCCCTGCCTGGGTGATGGCCAAGCGCCACAAAACCCAACCCTTTCATTGGGCTCACCGCGGGCACCTCTAAAATGGCGGCTCCCTTCCCGGCTTCATCCAGGCTGCGTCACGTGACCAGCGCGTCACACCATTGCATCAGCCAGCGCGCGCGTCCCTCCCCTTGGCCGGGAGAGGGCGGGTGGGCGGGGCTTCCGCTGGGCGACGGCTCACGCAGCCAATCGGCGGCCGGCGCCCTGCTTTGCGGGTGCTGCCGCGTTCAGGCCGGGTGTGCGGAGCGAGGGGCGGTGGTGCTCGGCGAGGTAGGCCGGGGGGCGCTGGGCCTGGGGCTGGGCAGCGCTGTGGGGTCCGAAGGAAGCATCAGAGCCTGGAGCCTGGCTCGGCGGCCTGGTAGGGCTGAGCACGGCTCCCGCAGCGCCAGGGGAAAGGTACCTGCGGCTCAAGGATGCTGGGGTTTGGGCCAACGCCACTGGGTCAGGGTTATGGGGGGGGGGTTATGAATGTGGTGGGGCCTGAGAGCCTTGCCTTATGCTTGTCCTCTCAGACTGCACCAGGTCTGCCGCATTCCCTCCCCACAGCTTCGCGATGGAGTCCACGCTTACAGCGAGCCAGATCCGGCAGCGATTCATTGACTTCTTCAAGGAGAACCAGCATACCTACGTGCACTCCTCTTCCACTATCCCCCTGGATGACCCCACGCTGCTGTTTGCTAATGCTGGCATGAACCAGGTAGGATTCCAGCTCTGGTCCTTGCAGCAGCAGCAGCAGCTGAAGTAGTGAAGCTGTTTGCAGAGCCTTTGGAATTGCCCATTCCTTCCTAATAAGCATCAGAGCTTACCAATTGTTTGTAAAACAACAAATGGTCCTGAGCAACGTGATGAGCTGTAGGTGTCCCCATTCATTGCAGTAGGGTTGGGCTAGATGGCCTTTAATGGTCTCCTCCAACTCAAACTGTGACACTATGAAGCAGAGTTTAAAACCTCCTGCAGACGACATCTTGGCAGTGCATTTACCCATCTTTTCTTAGCTGACTTCTTTCCAGCTGTGGTTGAGTTCACCTTGCAGGAGGTTCAGTTCTCCCTTCACCCACCAATGCCTGCTCCCTGAGCAGAGCTGGTTTCCCATTGCTCTTGGTTTCACTGAAATGAGGTTTATTTTTGGGTGCTTGCATCCTGAAGTGTTCTCAAACACCAAGTAACTACCGATCTCTTCTGCTGATTGTGTGGCAAATTAGCCTTGTGTTCTCCATTTCTGGTCACAGAGAAGTGGCTGCTGCATCTGCAGGAGTGCTATTGCAGAGTTGGCAAGAGAGGTTTCTGTGCTTCCAGGCCTGACGGTGCAGAGGTGGGAGCGCTGCCAGTCTGCCCTCCTTGACCCTTTGGGCCACAGCTAGCACCGCAAATAGTTGCAGAGAGAATCGTGGCACAAATGACCACCAGCATCTCTAGCGAGCTGTTGGAGCTAGGCTGCTGGAAGGGTTTTTCTGGAGTTTTCCTTGTTTTTTTGGCAGTTGGGAATCTGGCTGTTTTCAGTCGCTTTGGAAGTTCTGGGGCTTGCATGCTCCAGGCATGTGTGCTGGGTCCTGCATCCTCCTCACATGCAGCAGACTGAAGGCTGTTTCTGGGACATCCAGGCTAGCAGTGCCGTGATATAGAAGATACTGAATGCCTTGCTGTTGCTTTTAACATCTAAAACCAGGCCCTTAGTGCTTTCCTTGATTCCTGTTTTTAATTTCCTCTCAGTTCAAACCCATCTTCCTCAACACTATCGACCCCTCGCACCCGCTTGCTAGGCTGAGCAGAGCCACCAACACTCAGAAGTGCATCCGAGCTGGGGGCAAGCACAACGACCTGGACGATGTGGGAAAGGATGTCTACCACCACACTTTCTTTGAGATGTTGGGCTCCTGGTCCTTTGGGGATTATTTCAAGGTAAAATAGGCTGATCTGAAACTCTTGCACAAAGTCACATCTCTGTGAGCTCAGCAGAGTGTTTGCCAAGAGGAAGGAGGCTGTTTTGGCACAGAGGGGCTCCTAAGGTACACCTGGCTCCCCCAGCTCTGCAGAATATTTTGTGATAAATTACTTAAGATTTACAAAACTGATTATATTGTATTAACACTGGCAGTTTGAAGTCTTCAGGTAGAAGTCTTAGTGGCTGTCCTGGAGCTGTGGTCATAAAATAACAATGTTCCCAAGCTTCTTGCTAGTGTGAGGTTCATATTACAAAGGGATTATGAGGAATACAGCATTATCAGCAGATTTCAAAGGCTTTTTTTTTTTTTTTTTTGCTGAGGATTTTAGGCTTTAACTTGGTTTCACCTGCAAAGCTATGTAAGATGTGTTGTGTGCCCTGTTTGCTACATATACTAGTTTGCCTGTTTCTTATGCCAAAGGTCTGAAAGCTCTGGATTGTTTCTTAGACAGCTGTCCTTGTCCAGCTCCTGTCAGTTAGGGCTGGTAGTACAGGGGGGCCTCAGGAGAGACCTTGTGTGGGAGGTTTCTGCATGTTTGAATGATAATCTGAGTAGATCCTAGTCAGCCAGCAATGCTCCTATAGTAGCCAGTACTCTAAATGAGCAGGTGCTGCGTGCTGAACAGAAGCTCTGTTTGCACTCATATACTCAGCTCCTCTTTCCTTCTGCAGGAACTTGCTTGTAAACTGGCACTGGACCTTCTCACCAAGGAGTTTGGCATCCCTGCAGAAAGACTCTACGTCACTTACTTTGGTGGAAATGAGGCTGCAGGACTGCAGCCAGACCTGGAATGCAAGCAGATCTGGCTGGATTTGGGGTGAGGGCCTTTAAACTGAGAAAGCTTTGTGTCTTGATAAACAGCTGCCATCTGCCTTTCTTCAGAGAAAGATGCCATGTGCTGAGGCAGAGCACGTACAACAGGAGGTTTTAACAAAAACAAAGCATCACCAGTGATGTTTGCAGGGTGGTAGAGCTGCAAAGCCACAAGGAAGCACTGATACTAGATAGAAGAGGCTGAGACTCAGGTCAAGCCTTAGAGTTTTCTTTGCAAAATCTCCTCTATAAGCTTAAGAACATAAGTGCCCTGCTGTGTTGGATCAATGATCTGTTTGTCTGACAGCAGTTAAGATGCTGTTCAGGGAAAGCAGGCAAACCTGACTGTGATCTGTACACTTTTCTTCTCCTCCCAGCTCTCGCAGTCATTGGATCAAGTATGTTAGCAGGTCATTCATCTCTTCCCCTTAGTCTCTGCTTGGGGATGTGCTCCTTCAGCCTCAGTCTGATTCTGTTTTGAGCCTATTAGATTTCTCTAACCCTCAGTTTCCCACTCAGTCTTGTCCCCTCTGCTCCTGCTCTTGCTTGTGTTGATGTCAAAGATGCACCTGTGTTCTCAGTGGCAGCTTTGGTGGGGTGTTGGGTCCATCTCTGCCTTCCAGCTGGTACTCCTCAGCAGGGAACGTGGCTGGTAAAATCTTAACAGATTCTGGAATTGTCAGGCTCCTGAGACAGACTGATCCAGAGAATCAGTGGGCTGAGATTTCTCTGCTGAGACTCCCCCACAGTTGGGGGACCTCTTGCCTTGCTGTAAGTCTCTTGTTCAGTAGGAGCTTCTTGTTACAGGCTGGATGAGGGCAGGATTCTGCCTGGCAATATGAAGGATAACTTCTGGGAGATGGGTGACACGGGCCCCTGTGGCCCTTGCAGTGAGATCCACTATGACCGAATTGGGGACAGAGATGCTTCTCACCTGGTCAATCAGGATGACCCCAACGTCCTGGAGATCTGGAATTTGGTGTTCATACAGTTCAACAGGTGAGTGAGAGCTGCTCCCCAGCCCAGCTGCTTGGCTGCATTCCCGGTGCTCTAACCCAGGTGCCTCTGTACTGCTTTGCTGTTTGCTGGGGCCTCCCTCCTATACCTGCGAACATCTTGAGCAGTTTGGATGCTGTAACAAGCTGAATTCTGGTATTGCCCCACTGCCTCCATCTGTGACAGCTTGTCTTTCTTTCTGTGTCTGGGCAGGGAAGCTGATGGGAGCCTGAAACCTCTTCCCAAGAAAAGCATTGACACTGGGATGGGTTTGGAACGACTGGTTTCTGTGCTGCAGAACAAGATGTCCAACTATGACACCGACCTTTTCCTTCCTTACTTTGAAGCCATCCAGAAGGTACAAACTGGGGAATCTGGGCCTGATCCCACTGCATCCATTGCCTGGATCCCTGGGGAGATGTGTGGGGCAGGTCAGGTTGGAATAGTTATATCTGCAGGTCTCTGTTTTCCCAGTTACTGCCAGCCCCATGGGTTTGTACTTTGCTGAGGGTAGGAGCTCTGGCTGGCCCAGTAATTACTGCCTTGGGGGATATTTCCCAAGGAAAGCAAGGGACAGGAGTAGTGCAGCTTTCCCAGGTGTTTCTATCAAACTGCACCACATGCAGGCACTGCTTTGTTGTAGCTGTGTTCTTCTCTGGGGTACAGATAGAAACACCCTGAAGCAGGGGAGCTGGGACCCTCTCCCACCTGGCAGAATTTGGGAGGTTTCTTGGCTGGGCGGGTTATGTCAGGCCAGAGTCTGTGAGCCAGTGCTCAAAACAGATGTTTTCCCTCTTGATTCCCATTACACTGCATCCCTCTCCTTCCCTCTTCTGTCCTGGGCTCTTAATGGTGGATTAAGTTGGCTTTCCCTCCCTCTGCTCCTGGATGTCCTTCAGTCCTGAGAACGCAGGCACTGTGCAGAGCTCTCCGTCTTCCTCCCTCCACTCACCTCATTCCCAGGGAAATGTGCCATCTCCGTGGGATGAGGTTGGCTTCTGAGGTGCTTCCCTGTTGTTCCACCGCACTGCTGATCCCTGTGTTCTCCTCCCCACGCAGGGCACGGGTGCCAGGCCATACATGGGGCAGGTTGGTGCTGAGGATGCAGATGGCATAGACATGGCATACCGTGTGCTGGCAGACCACGCACGGACCATCACGCTGGCCCTCTCTGATGGCGGCAGACCTGACAACACTGGCAGAGGGTAAGGAGGGAGTTGCTGCAGTGCTGCTGTGTCTGTTCTGTTCAGCACTGGATCTTGTGACAAACCAGATGCCCCATCTCTGGAGGTATTCAAGGCCAGGCTGGATGTGGCTCTGGGCAGCCTGGTCTGGTGGCTGGTGACCCTGCACATAGCAGGGGGTTGAAACTAGGTGATCATTGTGGTCCTTTTCAACCCAGGCCATTCTTTGATTATGATTCTATGATTATTATGGTGTGTCTCTGGGAGATCTGAATTCAGTGGGTAGCAGAGCATTAATTCAGTGTATTTGAATCTTATGGCAAGGTCCACCCAAAAAACCAGGACACGCAGGTCTGAGCGGTCTGAGCATTGTTGTGAC
The DNA here is from genome assembly GCA_016647715.1 of Pavo muticus. Taxonomy (NCBI): domain Eukaryota; kingdom Metazoa; phylum Chordata; class Aves; order Galliformes; family Phasianidae; genus Pavo; species Pavo muticus. Next base: position 88,785 of record JACDJE010000611.1, read on the forward strand.
TCCCACAGAGAGCACTGCTGTGGACTGATGGGCATAAAAGCCTGTTTGGTGCAGTACTGCTGTCAGAAAAGCAATGAAATTTGGGCTGAGGGGATGTGCTGTGGGTACTGCTGGACTCAGGACTGACTCAAGCACACCTGAGCCGTGGGGCTGAGGACTGGGCAGGATCCCTCGTGCATCCCCTGAGAACAAATCAGAGGTGTGACACTTGCATTGAGGGGCTCTGCTGTTTTTTCACTGAGAGGGCAGTGAAGCCCTGGCACAGGCTGCCCACAGATGTTGTGGATGCCACAGTCCTGGAGTGTTCAAGGCCAGGTTGGATGGGGCAGCCTGACATAGTGGTTGGCAACCCTGCTCGTGGCAGAGGGGTTGAAACTCGATGATCTTTGAGGTCCGTTCCAACCCAGAGCATTCTGTGGCTGTATTCCCTAGGTATGTGCTGAGGCGGATTCTGCGCCGGGCTGTGCGTTACTCCCATGAGAAGCTCAATGCCCCCAAGGGCTTCTTTGCTACACTGGTGGATGTTGTGGTGCAGTCACTGGTAAGTTCTTCCCCCTCTCCACTGGATCTGATGGTGTCATCTTCTGAGGTGTGCAGATCTCTCCGTGCTGAATCCTCTTGGGTGTGCAGGGAGATGCCTTTCCTGAGCTGAAAAAGGACCCAGATATGGTGAAGGACATTATCAATGAAGAAGAGGATCAGTTCCTGAAAACGCTCAGCAGAGGACGTCGCATCCTGGACAGGAAGATCCAGAGCATGGGCGACAGTAAAACCATTCCTGGTGAGGCTGTGGCTTCTGTCTGGAGGCACCAAAAGGCATTTATCATGGGATAAATGGGACCGAGGGCAGAGTTGGGCTGGAAATTAGGTGTTGGTGGAAAGTGTAGAGGGTAGAGCTGGAGTCAGTAGACCATTGCTCTCTTCTTCGGCCTGTGTTTGCTTGCTCAGGTCTCTGACATGCACAGACACGACATGGCAGCATGATCTCTGTGCCCAGGAGACTGTTAGTGAGGAGACTCTTAGGTGCTTGTGTCCACCAGACCCGTTCATTGTCCTGCTATTGCACAAAGCTCATTGAGGAGCAGTGTCTCGTGGAGCAGGAGTGCTGAATTCTCTGTTTTTTCCATGCAGGTGATACTGCCTGGCTGCTGTATGACACCTATGGTTTCCCTGTGGATCTCACTGGGCTGATAGCAGAGGAGAAAGGTCTTGTTGTGGACATGGAGGGCTTTGAAGAAGAGCGGAAAAACGCACAGGTAGATAACAGCATCAGGGGTGGCTGATCTGAGAGTGGGCAGGGAGGGTTCCCTTTGTCTTAATCTGTGGCTGCTCCTTTAATCTGTGAGTTCCTGCTCCTTTCTTACAGCATGCACTTTACCCCTTGGGAGGCCTTTGGGAAGCTTTCCCAAGAGCCCTTTGGGAAAGACCAGGGCGCAAGACCAGAGCTGTCATCCACCAGTGCCAGGGTGGGTTTTCTTAAGCTTTGGTTCTTGTCATTGGCAGCTCAAATCCCAGGGCAAGGGTGCTGGAGGGGAGGACCTCCTCATGCTGGACATCTATGCCATCGAAGAACTAAGGGCCCGAGGGCTGGAGGTGACAGATGACTCACCAAAATACGGTTATACTTCAGATCCCAGCGGTACCTACGGTATGGAAAAGCCCTCTCAGAACCACCCTCTGCTGCCCAATCCTTTCCTCCCACATCTCCCTGGGAGGAGCTGCTTTGTCTTCCTGGGGCATCTGACTTAACAAGGTCCCCTCTGGGTTCGTCTTTCCTGGGACATGCAGGTGGGAGTGGAAATGTGTGCAGGTGAATAGTTGTGCAAGGAAGGGACAGTTCCTGTCACAGAGAACACTGAATAAAATCATCTTATCCAGCTATTGCTATAGTTCTTCCTCCTTACGCCCTGGAATTGTAGCTCCTGCAGTAGCTGGGAGGTGTTGCTATGAAGTTCTGTTCCCACATGGTGTCTTGTTTCACTGACACTGCCTGTTGTCTTTGGTGACAGATTTTGGGAGCCTTGTGGCCACGGTGAAAGCCATCCGCAGGGAGAAGAAGTTTGTGGAGGAGGTGTCCACTGGCCAGGAATGTGGGATAGTGCTTGACCAGACCTGCTTCTATGCCGAGCAGGGTGGGCAGATCTATGACCAGGGCTACATGGTCAAGGACGACGACAGCAGGGAGGATGTGAGTCTGCATGAGAGCCTTTTGCTATTCTCAGTCTCACCTGCAGCCATAGCAGTTGGGTGCAGAGGAGAAGGGGCCGAGTAAGCTCCAGTGATTTCCTGTCTTGGGTCAGGGCCTGCACAGGTTTCCTTTTTGGGGTGCAGGATGGCACAGGTGTGCTGGAGTTGGTTCTCCTTGCTTGGGAGGTTGCACTGAACTCTGCTGTGGCATCAGGCTGTTGCTGTGCTGTGGTGCCTGTGGTGGTGGTGTTGGGGTGGCTGTGCTGAAGGACAGTGCTTTTAAGCTGAGGTGGGGACCTCTTTCAGCTCTGCTCTGCCTGGGGACATCTTGCTTTCCCCTGTCCCACACACCACTCCAGCTCTCACTCACAGCTGCAGCTTGGGCCTCTGGCAGGATGGTGCATCTCCCTTGACCTGTCACTCCCCTTCCTGGGTATATTTCCCTCTTTGTACAGAAAACTGAATTCACTGTGAAGAACGTGCAGGTCCGAGGAGGCTATGTGCTTCACATAGGAACTCTGTATGGAAGCTTGAAAGTGGGAGACCAGGTCCACCTGTCAATCGATGAGGTGAGTTAAGGCATAGTGTAACAGATGGCTTCATCTCTTGGCCTGTCTCCTTCCTTTGGAGCAGCATGGCTGCTGCTCTGGAGGCATGGAGATTGCGTCCTGCTCTCCCTGTAGGCAAGCTGAGTCAAGGCCTCTCCTTCTGGGATCTGGCTTCCCCCTTCCATAAGGCAGATAACATGCTGTTGGCTCAGCCACGCTCTCTGGGCTTTGCTGACCTGAGCAGGACCACACCTTTGGCCCTGACCAGGAGGGTGGAATGCATGTGCAGCACCGCTGTGTTGCTGACAACAGTGGAGAGCCTGGGCTGTCTGTCCTTCTCCAGACAGGCTGAGCCTGCTGAGCGAGTGCTGAATGGAGCCCAGTCTGCAAAATGTGTTTCCCTTCCCTTTTAGATGGAAGCAAGAGAGAAGGCACGTTGCAGGGACAGGCATACTGCTCTATCCTTGGCCTCTCTCCAGAAAGGCCCAGCGAGGGGACTGGCAGGGAAAAGCTGTGTACAAATGTAGAGGGGAATGTTCTGCTCCTATAGCTGAGGCTCCAGGGCAGCAAGTTGTTTCTGGTGAAGCAGCACGTTAGCCTCTACCTCCACAGCTGGAGTTGATCCTGGCTGTGCAGTGTGGGACCCCATCTAACAAGGCCTTTCTCCATCAGACCAGGCGAAGACCAGTCATGAGCAACCACACAGCAACCCACATCCTCAACTTCGCCCTGCGCTCAGTGCTGGGAGAAGCAGACCAGAGAGGGTCGCTGGTGGCACCGGACAGGCTGAGGTTTGACTTCACAGCCAAGGGAGCCTTGTCCACACAGGAAATCAAGCAAGTTGAAGGCATTGCCAACCAGATGATCGAGGAGGCAAAGGTGGGTTGGTCAAGTTGAGGGGTTAGCCAGTTTGCTGGCCTCATCCTCCAGGAAGAATCCTGCCATTTTCCTGGTGGATCCACGCACTGGCTTGCTGCAGTGTTTGAACTGGGCTTGGTGGACAGCTGAGGCACCAGCTTTCAGTAGGAGTCTGGCTTGAATCCCATTCTTAAACTGCACACCCCTCCTCAGAGTTGAGCTGTGTGTGAGGTGTAACGTGGATTAGTGCTTGTTACGTTGCCATTTCCCCATTGTGTGAGGACAGAGAGAAAACTTATGCCTTGGTCATCACCTCTTCTCACCAACCTCTCCTATAGGGACCATCTCCCTGCCTCTTTAATCCTTGTGTTTGGCTGGTATACATATGCTTATGAAAAAGATACCGTAAGTGAAGTTTTTGGGTGGCCTGGGATACTGGAAGTGTGGCCCAGTAGGAGTCTTCTGAGCTGCTGGCGCAGCACTGTGCAGATTTGCATTGCCTCAGGGGATTCTGAGTGGGAAAATTCCATGTACATTGATCTGTTCCTTCATACAAAGCCCTCTCCAGCTTGGAATGGTTCCTTGCCTGCTCTAGTTTCATATTGTCTGCAAATGCCAAGAAGTTTAGCAGAGCAGTTTAGAAGATCTGTCAGTTACCTTGGGATCCCTGCAGCTCAACCAGCCCCAGGTCAGGTGGAGCTTTTAGATCCCTTTTAGGATCTTTCAGAGGAAGGCAGGATACCCTGGAAATGCAAGCCCTCAGTCGCAGCTAACAGGACCAGCTCTCACCTGCATCCTTTTCCTTTGCTCTGCAGACTGTGTATGCCAGGGACTGCCCTCTTGCAGCAGCCAAAGCTATCCAAGGGCTGCGGGCAGTTTTTGATGAGACCTACCCCGATCCTGTCCGTGTGGTCTCTATTGGCATCCCTGTGGAGGAGCTGCTGGCTGACCCCTCCGGCCCCGCGGGCTCCATCACTTCCATCGAGTTCTGTGGAGGGACGTGAGTATCTGGAGAGGGCAGGGAAGGTGGTAGGGTGGGGGAAAAGCAGTCCCTGTGAAGTCTGAGGGCTGTAATGTGGTCATGTGCTGGGCAAGGAAACTGCCTGCATGCTGTCCCTGCCCCCACACAGTGCTGACAGCACTGATGCTTGCCACCCTTCCCTCACTCTTAAGCTTTTAGTGGCTAGGTTGGGTTTCTGTCTGTCCCTTTACTTCTTCCTGGCAGGGTGGTTTTCTTGTTCCCATGCTGAATCCTGCTGAGATGAGAAGCGGACTGGTCTGTTAACTCTCTCTTGTTGTGGGTCTCTTTCTGGGTTCTTTCCTAAGGCACTTGCAGAACTCTGGCCATGCTGGGCCCTTTGTGATTGTTTCAGAAGAAGCCATTGCTAAAGGCATCCGGAGGATAGTGGCAGTCACCGGGGCTGAAGCTCGGAAGGTAAGGGGAGGCAGGAGTTGTTCTCTTTTGGGAGAATCTTGGCAGTCCTTCTGGCAAAGGAGGGTCCAGCCAGAGTCTGGCTCTGGGCAGGCACTGCCTGCATTGGCTCTGCTGCTTCCCTGGGAGTTACTGAACTCCATGTCTGGTGCTGCTGCCTTCCTGGCACTTCTCTTAGGGATGGCCTGGTAGCTCCCCCTATGTGACGTGACTCAAATTGTGTTCTGCCAGGCCCTCAGGAAGGTAGAGAGCCTCAAGAAATTGCTGTCAGCCCTGGATGCCAAGGTGAAGGTCCAGACAGCTCCCAACAAGGACGTGCAGAAGGAGATCGCAGACCTCAGCGAGGTAAGGGTGGCAGCAGTGCTGGGACCTTATTTGCTGGCACTGGGTGTTATTAATGAAGCCCAAGTTGTTTCCTGCTTCTCTGTCTTCTCTTCTGGGGCCTCTTTGTCTTGGTTACTCTCATGGGGTTAATTGCTGGTGGGACACAAGCTCAACAGAGGTTTCAACTCACACCTGAGCTTGTTGGATAGCGGGACAGGGGAGCTCAAGCAATTCTGAGGTTCACGAATGCAGTGCAGCATGCCCTGCCTTCTGCCGTGGCCACCTCCACCTTTAACCCTCCCTTGTCCTTCTGTTTTGCAGATGCTGGCCACTGCTGTTATCCCACAGTGGCAGAAAGATGAGCTGAGAGAAGCTGTTAAAGCACTGAAGAAGGTTATGGATGACCTGGACCGTGCAAGCAAAGCTGACATCCAGAAACGAGTGAGCCCTGGCTGGGGGTAAAAGACAGCATGGGAGGGCTGCTGGGGGCCATCCTGGGAGCTCCGCTTGTGCACACTGCAGAAGGGAGCTGAGCTGTGGCTCCATCTGTGCTTGTTCCTTGGAAGATGAGGTGCTCCTGCCCTAGTGGTGGTGCCCCTGCAGCTGGGTGGTGCCTGGGTCTTCCTCTGGATCCCATTGGATCCAGATTTCTTGGAAGAGGAACCGCACACATCACTGCTGCTGCCTTGCAGAATGCATACCCTGCTCTGAGTGTGCGTTTTTTTCCTAGCACTGCAGTGTGGGACTGCCTGAGGCTGGGCTGTGGGTGTGCTGGGACACCTGGGGGGCCTCTGCCTGCAGGGAACTTTGGTCTGGGTGGTTCTTGTGTCCGTTTGCATTATGCAGACACCTGAACAGTGCTGTCTGTCCTCAGGTACTGGAAAAGACAAAGCAAGTCATTGAGAGTCACCCTAACCAGCCACTAGTCATCATGGAAATGGAAAACGGAGCCTCAGCGAAGGTATGGGAAGGTCTGATTGCTCCTCTTTGTGCCTGAGGGGCAGTTGGGTGGGCTCTGTTTGCTCTTGGAGACAGTGCTGTGTTACAGAGGAATCAGACCAGCTGCCAGCCCTGAGCAGGGGCTGAGGAAGAGGGAGAACATATCTGTAGTGTGCCCCGTGTCCCAGCTCCCGGACTAACAAATGGGTTTGCAGGGATGGGTGGATCTGAACCATTCCCTGAGCTTCCAAACCTGGTGAGAATTTTCTCTATGGAAATCTCATTGGGTTCCAGGTGAGACTCATCCCAAAGGAGTCATGACATTAAAGTGCAGGCTTAAATGTTGGAACAGCCAAGCCGTAACGCCCTATTTAAATTTCCACTTCGGGAGCCTGATCTGGTGCTGCTTCATACTCCTGCCCTCCCTCCACAGCTGTCCCCATCTCTGTGATGCTCACAGCTAGGCCAGAGTGCTGCCTGGGGGCAAGCCCAGGGGAAGGTGAGCCAATGTGCTTTGTTCTTCCCGCAGGCCCTGAATGAATCGCTGAAGCTCTTCAAGACTCATTCCCCCCAGACTGCCACCATGCTCTTTGCTGTGGATAACGAAGCGGGCAGGATCACCTGCCTGTGCCAGGTGCCCCAGGTCAGTCTGTGTGCTGCTGTGCCTTTCTCAGTGGCAGAAAGATGAATTTCATACAACGTGGCTAAAAGTCACTGTGGCAGATGAGAGCCAAAGCTTTCTGCTTTGTGTTATTGTGGTGCTGCCAGGGGGATGGAGCAGGAGGGGAAAGGGGAGAGCTGGGGCTCAGGAGCTGTGTATGAAAGAGCCTTCCTCACTGCCAGCGGGCTGGAGGTCGAGCTCCTTTTTTCCCTTCTTTTCCTCTCCAGGAGACAGTGCAGAAGGGCCTGAAGGCCAACCAGTGGGTGCAGGAGGTCTCTGCCCTGATGGATGGCAAAGGTGGAGGGAAGGACGTCTCAGCACAAGCCACAGGCAAGAACGTGGGCTGCCTGCAGGAGGCCCTCCGCCTGGCCACGGACTTTGCCAGGCTGCACCTGGGGGAGCTGAAAAACTGACGGAACCCCACGCACCCTCTCCTTGCCCCTGCTTTGCTGCATGAGCCCCACATCCAATAAATCATAGAATCTGTAAGGCTGGAAAGGGCACTAAGGTCATCCGGTCTGACCGTCAACCTGTGTTGTCCCTCAGTGCCGCATCCCCACGGCTCTGGGACACCCCCAGAGATGGTGACTCCTCCACCTCCCTGGGCAGCTGTGCCACTGCCTCACCGCTCTTCGAGAGATGATGTTCCCCACGTCCTACATCACCTTCCCACCCTCAGCCGCTCTATGAACTCCGGCGCTGCGGAGCTGCCCAGCAGGGGCGGCCGAGGGCGGAGCGGAGCGGCCGGGACTCCTCCCTCCGTGCCCGCTTCCCCCCGCCATGCCGCTGGATCACCGCCGCCTGCACGGCCCGGAGGACTCACAGCCGCCGGAGCTTTGGGCAGCACAGCCCCGGGATGGAGGAGGAGAAGAGGATGAGGAGAGCGGAGCGGCGCCGCGGGACCCCTGTGCGCTACGGCCGCTGTTCGCCCGCGCGGGGCTGCTGAGCCAGGCGGAGGGCTCCGCGTACGTGGAGCTGAGCGGCGGCACGAAGGTGCTGTGCGCGGCCTGGGGCCCGCGGGAGGCGGCCGAGCCGGGGGGAGCGGTGGGAGCGGGTCGGCTGCTGTGCGATTTCCGCCGGGCTCCTTTCTGCGCTCGCGGGGCCCGGCCCAGGCCCGGGGGGGCGGCGGAGCGGGAGGCGGAGCGGGAGGCGGCGGCGGCGTTGCGGGAGGCGTTGGAGCCGGCGGTGCGGCTGTCCCGGTACCCGCGAGCGAGGCTGGTTGTCAGCGCGCTGCTGCTGCAGGACGGCGGCTCGGCCCTGGCCGCCGCCATCAGCGCCGCGTCGCTCGCGTTGGCCGACGCGGGGGTGGAGATGTACGATTTGGCCGTGGGCTGCGCGCTGTGCCGCCCTCCGCCCGGCGACGGCGACGGTTCCGCCGCGGGACCGTGGCTGCTGCAGCCCGGCGAGGCCGAGGAGCGCGGCTCCGCCGCCCGCCTGACGGTGGCGCTGTTGCCCGCTCTCAACCAGGTGTCGGCCGTGCTGGGCGGCGGCCGCGGGGGGGAGCCCGAGGGCTGGGCGCAAGCGCTGCGGCTGGGCGTGGAGGGCTGCCAGCGCCTCTACCCCGTGCTGCGGCACTGCCTGCTGCGGGCCGCGCGGCGCCGCGACGGGGCGTGAGCTGCGGGGCGGGCGGGGCCGGGCTCGGCATCGAAGAGCCCCGGAGTGCCGCCTGGGATCGCTGGAGCCGCCCGCGGTGGTGCTGGAGTCCCCATGGAGCCGCCCGCGGTGGTGCTGGAGTCCCCATGGAGCCGCCCGCGGTGCCATCACTGACCCCATGGAGCCACCCTTGGTGCCATCACTGACCTCTGGAGCTGCTCTTGGTGTTGCCAGAGACGCCCGAGGCCTCACCTGAGCCACCCCTCACACCATTGGAGACCCCCAGGACTGCCACCGAGACCCACCAAGCTGCCCCTGGTGCCATCAGAGACCCCCAGGGCTTACATGAGACCACCAGAGACCCCCTGGACTGCTTCCAATGCCACCAGAGACCCCCAGAGCTGCCCCTGGTGCCAGCAGAGACCCTCGGGGCCTCCTCAAACCACCCCCAGTGCCAGCAGAGACCCCAGACCAGGCCTGGTGCTGCTGGAGACACCATGACATCCCCACCACCACCACATCCCGGCACCTCGTGCCTCAGTGACTGCTGCCCGTGGCGCTCCAGGGTGGCAGAAGGACATGCTGTGTTTTGTTGTTTTGGGTTTGTACAATAAAATTGGTGTTTTTTGTTTTTTTTTCCTGGTGAGTTCTGCCTGCTTGGGGCTGCTGAGATCCCCACAAAGCTCCGGGGTAGAGCTGGGGGCTGACCCTGCTGTGCCCCCATTCAGACATCAGCATTGGGGGTACACCTGAAGCCGAATAACCAGAGAAAAGAAATACAAATTATGAATTATTTTTTCCTTTCCAGCACAATACACTCTTTTGCCGGAGCAAATTAGAAATACAGGACAACTTCCTACCAGCGAGAGGAGGACAACCTCGAAACGGGGGACACAGACATGTAGGGAGAGGGGTGGAGGCACGACTTCCCCGGGCAGAGGTGGCCGGGGGGATCCCCGCTATGGTGGCAAAGAATGGAGTCATTAGGACACCATTAAGAGAAACCCACTGGGGCTGGGCTCCATGCCATACCACTGGGTGCCCTGTGCTGGTGGTATCAGGTGTGGCCACCCGTGTCCTCACCACTGCCCAGCAGGGACAGCACTGTGGCTTTGTCCTGCATGGGGAGCGCATCTGGCCTGTGTTGTGCTATGGGATGGAGGGGTTGGGTGTGACCCATGGGTCAGTGGGATGCTCTACCCACTGGGGAGGTGAAGAGCGGGGACACCGTGGATCTCAGCTCTGGGCTAATGATCCTTCAGGGCGTGGAGCTTCTGCCCTCCCACCCTCCCCACGTACTTACATTGCAAAACAGGAGGAATGAAAAAAACAATGCGCACTCAAACACGAAGACTTCTCTCACCACGGCTGGCCAATGCAGGGCACGGGGCTGCTGGCACTGGTGGTGGGGACGTGAGTGCAGGGAGCACTGGGCACCAGCCTGGCACCTGCCGGGAGCCTCCAAAGGGATGCAGAGATGGGGCAGGAGCCGCAGGGCTCTGGCATCCCCACTACTGGCTCCCCTCGGGGTCCGAGGTGTGGGCCTTCATCTGCAAAGGGAAATGCAGGGCGGGCTCCTGGGCTGCACCCAGAGCCTGATTTTGGTGAAGCTGGCAGCAGCTGGCCCTTGCCTTACCATCTCCTCCGTGTCTGTGCTCTCCTCGGCGCTGTCAATGTTGCACCTGTCCCCTCCGCTCCCCTCCTTGCCTCGTGAGCCCTCTCCCATTGGGGCTGAGCCCACCTCTGCCTTCTTCTTCTCACTCTCCTTGCACCCTGCAGGGACAGTAGGGGCTCAGGGTGCCCATGCGGAACACCCAAAGGGGATGAGGGAATGGGAAATGTCTCCATGGGGTCTGGACGTGCTGTGCATGGCAGCATCCCTCACCCGAGAGCCGCTCCCTGCGCTGGTCCATGCGCTCCAGGCTCTCCAGCAGGTTGTCCACCCGCTCCTTGATCTGGCTCAGCTCCCCCTTGATGGAGTGCAGCTCCTCGGCTCTCACTGCGGGACCGGAGCCCTCAGCATCCCGTGGGACCCTGCGGGTACCCAGGGCCACCACGTCCCACTCACGTTTCATCCGCGTCCCCGTGGAGCTGGCGCTGCTCCGCGCCCCATGCTGGGGGCTGGGGCTGCTTGTGCCTCCTGCTCTTGCATGCGTTCTCCTGGCCTTGACGGGGATGCGGTTAATGAGGGGTGGGATCTTCTGATACTCATACACCCTGCAGGGGCACAAAACGACACCCTGAGGTCATCTAGTCCCTCTCAGGGTGTTCCCCTGGGGCAGAAGTGGGGGATGGGGATACCAGGACCCCCGTGTCACTCACCGATATGGGAAGTCATCCCTGTAGAGGTTGTAGTCCAGGTCGCAGGTACTGCTGCAGGAGGGGATGGAGGACAAGAAGTCAGCAGCTGCAGCACTGCAGGGCAGGGACACCCTCCTGCTGCACATCCCCATCCCTGCAGAAGGCTCTGCGATGAGGGTTTGTGTTTGGAGCGTGGTCACTGCCTCGCCATGTGCTGGTGCTGCTTGGCAGCATGACCCAGAGCTGCTCCACTGAGCATCCCATGGGATGGGCAATGGCTGCTGCACTCCGGTGGCCACTGGGACCACAGTCCCTGCCCTGCCAGCACTGCATCCCCATGCGGCCCCAGTGCCATGGCAACGGGCAGAGCAATTAATTCCATCCAGAAGCTCTCTAATGAGACAGAGCCCAGTGCTGACTCTGGGTCATAGAATCACACAGTCTTGAAGGTTGGAGAAGATCACTAAAATCCCCAGGGTCGGCCTTGGCCCACCCCCACCATGCCCACTGACAACATCCCTCAGTGCCACATCCCCACAGCTCTGGGACACCTCCAGGAACGGTGACTCCCCCACCTCCCTGGGCAGCTGTGCCAGTGTTCTTTCCAAGAAGGAACTGTTCCCAGTACCCAACCTGAACCTCTCCCCTGGCACAACTTGAGGCCATCACCTCTTGGCCATGTGCCATATGTGCAGCACCCAGCATGAAGGGGGGAGCCCCAAGAGCCAGGGATGGGGAGCTGCCCCAGGGGTGGGACCTACTCCAGGGATGGGGACCTGTGCTGCTGCTGCTCGTGGTCCCACCCCTACGTGGGCAGGGGAGCTGTGCCCTCAGGCTGTCCACTAAGGTACCTCATTGTAAAAACCATGGAGCTCTTCTTACAGGTAGAAGAATCATGGAATCATAGAAGAAGCCTCCAAACCCTTCAGTGAGGTGGGTTTGGGGCTCAGTCGGGACCCCCCAGGAGCTGCTCATGGGGACCCATAGATGCACAAGGAGCCCATGCACTGGCACTCACGGGTACAGGCTGCTGCTGTGCGGCCTCTTTTGGCCCAACCTGACCCGGCTCGGCTTGGCCTCCCTGGCCATGTCCAGATCTGCAGGGAGAAAGAGCAGGGCCATGAGTGATGGAAAAACCCAAACTCATCACCAGGAACCCCAGCAGATGGCTCCTGTCCTTGCTGAAGGAGCTCCAGCCCAGAGGTGCTCCAGATGTGCTTTGCTGCTTCCAGATATGGGGTGTCTTTCTACAAATTGCCCACTGCTTTCTTCCCATCATCACCACCATGCCCATGGGTCCCATGGGTTGTCCCAGCCAACCTTACCATGCCTGCCTGTCCTATAGGCCATCATCACCATGCCCGGATGTCCCACAGATGATTCCTTCTGACGCAGATGGCTCCCATAGGGCTTGCTGCACTGCTTGCTTTCAGTGTGCCTCCACCTGCCCCATATCCCCAGCATCCCCCAGCAGCTCAACGCCTGTCATGGAGCCATATGAGGGCATCACAAAGGGAGCTAGTAGACACTTGTTCCCATGTGACACGCCAATGGGACCATCCTGGGGGGCAGAAGACCAGGGCCAGCTGGGCTCCACCACCCCTAGGACACCAGTACTGTGCTGGCACTCCTGCCCTGAACCAGGTATCCCAGTACTGGAGGGGACATCCATGTCCTGGGAGCGATGGGGGCATCCTGGTACTGGGAGGATGTCCCTGTACTGGGTGATAATGGTGATGTCCCAGTAGCAGAGGATATCCCTGTTTTGGGGAGCAATGGGTACAGGGGATGATGATGCAAGAGCATCCCAGAGCTGGAGGACATCCCTGTCCTGGGGTTGATGGTGTGGGGACATCCCAGTGCTGGAGAGGATCCCCGTCCGGGGGAGGGACAGGAGGTGGGGAGCAGGACATAGAAAGCATCTGAGCACTGGGATGAACGGACATCCCGATCCTGGAGGAAATCCGTCTGCTGGGGAGGAACAGATAGCGGGGAAGCACCTCCATAGGGGAGGACATCTCTGTTTGGGGGTTGGTGGGGACATCCCGGTACCCTGCCCTGTGGAGGACAACACAGGAGCATCCTGGTACCGGAGGACAGCCCAGCTGTGGATGCCCGCTCCCCACATCCCCATCCCGGTACCCACATCCCCATCCCCGTACTCACACCTCCACCCGTCCCGACCGCTCAGAGCGCTCATGGCTCCGTCCTCAGCCCCGGCCCCGGCCCGAGCGGCCCCGACCCGAGCGCACCTCCCCGGGCCGTACCATGCGGGCGCCGATCCGACAGGGGGAACGGCCCGAACCACCGCGCCGCCGGGGGGAGCGAGCGGCCCCAGCGATGCGTGCGTTCGGGGTGCGCAGGGACAGCCCTGTGCCTCAGTTTCCCAAGCAGGGAAAGGTCAGAGTGTCCGGATCTGGGAGGCAAAAACCCTCCTGAATTCATATACTGGAGCTGGAGGTCTCAGGATCCAGGTGGTGAAGGACCCAGATGGGAGAAAAGAGGACAAGTGGCTCTTCCAAACGGAGAGAGGGCTTTATTATCCCGGTGACGAGGAACCTGCAGTGCCCAGCCCTCACTCCGAGCCATGCCGAGGTCTCTGTCACGCAAAAGCCCCCTTGGCACCTCGCTGCATCGGAGATGCACCTGGACACCCCCAGACTGGGCATCTCCCTGCCCCCACAGCTGTCACAGGTGGTGACAGAGGAAGGTGAGCAGCTTTGGGATGCTGACACGCAGCGCACGCTCATCTCTGCCAGTCCCAGCACCACATCTGTCCCACAGCCTGGAGATACCTGCTCAGGGGTCCCGCTGCCATCGGGAGATGTGCTCCTGGGCTGCATGGGAAGTGGAGTCAGGGTGCTCCTGGGCCTGCATGCTGTGCACATGGGGGACCCAAGGGCTGTGGCCACATGCTCACCGAACTGGCAGATGTACCGGTTTCGGGTCTTGCAGCGTTGGTCGTTCCAGTTGAAAGCAGCTGCTGCCTGCATCTCCACGCAGTTCCCAAATCTGTGTGGGAGAGGAGAGGGACAGGGTGGTGGCACAGAGGTCATCGCGTCTCCCGTGGAAGCTGGGCACCTACCCCTGGTTGTCTGGCTGCCCAAAAGCAAAGCTGGTGAAGGCAGAAGGCTCTCCCGTGTCCCAGCGGAACGAAGCCTTGGACGTCTTGTAGGTGAGACCTGGAGAGCCAGAGGGGTGAGGTGTCCATTAGTGGGGTGGGGTGTCCATTAGTGGGGTGGGATGTGCATCAGGGGATGAGATATCCATCAGGGAGGTTGGATATCCATTAGTGAGGTGGGATGTCCATCAGAAGGGTTGGATATTCATCATAGGAGGTGGGATGTCCACCAGGAGGTTGAGACGTCCAAGAGAAGAGTGGGATGTCCATTAGAGAGGCGAGATGTCCACCAGAGAGATGGGATGTCCTCCAGGGCAGTGCAATTTCCATTCAAGGTATGGGATGTCCACCAGCACTCTGACACCGCACCACCCCTCAGCAGCACGCAGGACTCACCAATCCAGAAGTTACGGGTGTCAAAGTCGGTGTCCATCACCCTGTTGCTGCTCTCCAGGCGGCTGAGGTAGAAGGCCAGGATGTCCTGCACCTTCTGGCTCCTGATCTGGGCCAGCATAGCCCCTTTCTCCTGGAGGGAAGGCAGGCAGCTCAAATCTGTCCTCTGCTCTCCAGTGCTGAAGCCCCTGGAATGAGCTATGGGGTTTCAGGGTGTTCTGGGAGGGCCCAGCTCACCTGGCACTTGGCTTTGGCCCCATAGTACGTATCGGCCTCGGGGGAAACAGTGAAGCAGTCATCGTCGATCCTCACATCGCAGGCATGGAAGGGGAATGGGACCCTGGCTGTGGGCACAGGTGGGCACAGGTGGGTGCTGGGGCAAAGGGACCCCCTGGCGGGCACAGCCCCCACTCACTGCCGCACTCAGCACCGCCATAGCCAGCGTCACAGAGGCAGGAGCACTCCTCCTGCCGGAACTTCCCGTGGAGGCACCGCATGCTGCACCGCACTGCCAAAGAAGCAAGGAATTGGGCTGTGCAGGGCAGGCAGCCCTGAAGCCATGCTCCTTCCCACAACACCACAACGAGCAGCCCAGCCGTGCACATGCACCATGTGCAGTGCAGGCCGTGGGCACTGCATGAACCAGGCAAATGCATGCACCGCACTGACCATGCACACACTGACCAATACTGCTCACAAATGCACAGCACCAGCCATGCACATGCATGCACTGCAGTAACCATGCTCACACAGCACCAACTCTGTTCATGCACGCTCAGCAGCAACCACGTGTGTTGCATGCACTGCACTGACTTTGCACATGCACGGGCTGCACCAAGCATGCATGCACTGCATTGAGCTTGCACATGGATGCTCTGCACCGTGCGTGGATGGACAGCGCCGATCATGCACACACATGCACCACTCACTCCCATGCGCTGCACTCACCCCACACACACAGTGATCTGGCATGTGTGGCCACTCAGGCCCTGCGCTGCCTGCATCCAGCTTGTTCTTTGTCCTCCGTGGGTGTTGTGGGCACCGCTCACCTTGGCAGAAGCGCCCGGTGTAGCCGGGGGCACAGGCACACTGGCAGCTGCTGACGTTGAGGTGTGCACCGTTCCTGCAGCTCATGCGGCATGGGTTCCTGGGGACTTCTGGACAAACACATGGGGGGCACGTGGCCATCAGGGGGCTGGTAGGGCTGGGCCGAGGGTTAAAGGGTTGCAGGGACTCACCGCAGAGCCCACCGCCATGGTCCCAGGACTTGAAGCAGCCAGAGAGGCCAGCGGTGCACAGCGAGCACCAGGGCCCACGCTGGTAGGGGACGATGGGGGCTCCGGCCAGCTCCCAGTTCCCCCTGCCCAGGGAGGGAGATGGGAGACAGCCCCCAGCTCAGGGCCCATAGTGGGGTGGGCACGCCTACTCGGCATAAGCCCCGCCCCTTCTGGAGAAGAGACCCAGCCCATTCTGTCGAGCCCCGCCCACTCATAGCACGAAGCCACGCCCACCCCATCGGAACCCCGCCCACTCATGGCACAAGGCCACATCCATTGGCTGAGCCCCGCCCACTCATAGCGCAAAGCCAGCTCACCCCGCGAAGCCCCGCCCACTTGTAGCACAAACCACGCCCCCTCCACTCGGCCACGCCCCCTTACCCAGGTGAGTAGGCGCAGGCGAAGGCCTGGCTGCGGCCCCAGCTCCCGGCACACAGCTGCCTGCTGCAGCCCAGCTGCCCTGCTGTGGCCCACACCAGCTACGGGACAGGCACACCATCACCCTCTGCCACCACCTCCCCTCCCACCTGCCCCCACCCCAGTCCCCATCCCACCTGGGTGTAATGGCGGCAGATGGCATTACCGGCGCAGCGTGCCGCCCCATAGTCGTAGCGTCGGCCCTCGGCGAACCAGCGCTCCAGCAGCTCGACGAAGCCCCCGGCACCCACGGGCAGCAAGGCCTCGCTCCAGCCCAGCTGTGTGGCTGGCGGGGGAGCGGGACCCTCCAGGCAGCCTGCTACCCGTGCTATCGCCAGCTGTGCCAGCTCCTCGCTCCACTCCTGCTGGGACACCGAGCTGGGGGAACTGGTGGGCAATGGGAGATCGTGGAGGCACCCAGGGGATGGTTGGGGACTCCAGGAATTGAGTGGGGTCCGCCAGAGGGTGTTGGGCGACCAGGAGATGTTTGGGAACCACTAGGGAATACTTGGATATAATAGACAAGCAGAGAATGTTGGGTGGCCACCAGAGTCATTAGCAGATGACTGGGAACCACTAGAATGCATCTGAAGACCGAAGGGTGTCTGAGGATCACAAGGAGATGATTGAGAACCATCAGGAGATGTTTGGGGACCGTCAGGACATGGTTGACTACCAGGAGACCACAGGAGGATGATTTGGGACAACTGAGAATTGATTGAGGACCACTAGGACATGACTGACCACTAGAGGATGAGTGGGGACTACCAGGGAATGACTGGGGATCACAAGGAGATGATCAGGGACCACCAAGGAGGATGTTGGGCAATCATCAGGAGATAACTGTGGACCACTAGGACATGTCTGACCATCAAGAGACAAATGGGGACCACAAGAAGATGACTGGGGACAATTGAATGTTGACTGGGGACCACTAGGACATGACTAGGACATCCTGGTCTAGTGGTTGGTGACCCTGCCCGTGTAAGGGGGTTGAAACTAGATGATCTTTGAGGTCCTTTTCAACCCAGGCCATTCTATGATTCTGTGGTTCTATGGTTCTATGATTGACCACCAGAGAATTAAGGGAAACCATCAGGAGATGACTGGAAACGACTGGGACTTGACTGGGGACCAACAGGGAATGGTTGGGGACCACGAGGAGATGGTGGGGACTATTGGGAGATGACTGGGGACCACCAGAGGATGCTGGGTAACCATCAGGAGATGACTGTGGACCACCACGGAATGTTGGGCAACCAGGAGATGATGGGGAACCACCAAAAGATGATCGAAGACAACCAGGAGATGACTGGTGACCATCAGCAGATATTGGGTAAGCACTGGGATATCAGAGGGCCACCACAGGATGTTGGGGACCTCAGAGGATCAGTCCCTGGTGCATGCTGGGTCTGGCAGAGGCAGGGCTGGGGCACTCACCAACTTCTGCATGTTGGCCGCGGGCGGCTGCACTTTGCTCCTCAGCTTGTTGTGCAGTGAGAGCACCAGGAATGTCTCCTTCTCGCTGAGAGCTGCAGAGGGCAAGGGGCAGCTGGGGATGGGGCCGAGCGGGTTGCCGGTCCCATGCGGCAGCCTGGGTTATGGGAAGGCACCCGGGTCTCCATGGAGACCAGAGGGGAGTGAAGGAAGCACTCTGGGACAGGAGCACAAAGGGGACAGGGGCTGGGGGGTAGCAGAGACTGCCAGGAATGCACCCGATCCCCAGAGGTTCTGGCACAGCGCTGCCTTCATCGTGCTGCACTTGTCACCAGCCCGGAGCTCCCATCAGCAGCCCAGAGCCCATCACCAGACCCACATCCCCATCACCAGCCCCACATCCCCATCTCCAGCCCCACAACCCCATCACCACCCCAGCCCCCTGCTTGCCTGGGGAGCACCTGTTTAGGTACAGGGCAGGGGAACATCCACCCCATCCCTTTGGGAATGATGCTCGGGGCTCCCCGAGCTGCTCTTAGCCCCGATGTGAGCAGAAAGTCCCCCCCATCCCCTCTTCCCATTACCTCGGGGTCCTGGAGCCAGTGGGGACAGCTTCTCCGACTCACCCACCCTCCAGGCCAGGCAGGCCAGCAGCACCAGCAGCCGGCCAGCCAGACCCCCGCTGTCCTCCATGCTCACCAAAGGGAGGACTGGGGAGGGAAGGGAGGATTTGGGGAGGGACGAGCCAGTCCTGCGTGCCTGCGTGTCTGCTTCCAAGATTTGATCCTATTCAGGACTTCAGACAGGCGCTGCTGGTCAGCTTGAACAAAAGGTTGACGGGTGAGTAATAGCTCTGTCAAAACAGTCCCAGGCAGTGGAGACAGCTCGGGGGGCCCCTCGGTCCCAGCCCCGCTACCGCAATGGGGTCGGCATCGCAGGCACTGGGCATCACCCCCCAGCCCCACCGCCTGCTTTCCTCCTGCTCTATGAATTAAACATGCTGCGGAGGTAATGCACACTGCTGGGGAGGGAGCTGTGGGCACAAGGCCAAATTCACGCTCCAGTGGGCTGGGCAACGAGGATACGGGGTGGGCAACAGTGGGAGGGATGCTTGGGGTTGGGCAGGGGGCCTGGAACCTCCTCTGCTTCAAGTGCTCTGTGCCAGCTCGGGGGTCCCTTGGCACAGGGCAACGTGTGAGTCCCCAAAATGAAAGGTCAGTGTAGCCCATGGGTTTCCTGCAGAGCCTCTGACATCCCTACCAGCTGTACCGTTTGGGATGGGGAGGGATCCGAGCCCCCCACAGCCCAGCCCAGAGAGCAGCCTGTGTCCCTTCTGTGTGCCTTCCTGCAATGAGGGGCAATGCTGGAGGCAACGCAGGGCAGTCCAGGAGCCTCCCTCACCCTAACACTACCCCTAATGCTATCCATAACCCTAACGTTCCCTCACCCTAACGTTCATGCTGACCCTGACTCTAACCCAACCCCAGGCTGCAATGCAGCCCAGCTACCCCCCACCCAGTGCAGACCCCAAAGCCACCTCTGGTCTCAGGAGCCCTCCCCGTGCTTGGCAGATGCTCCGGATCAGCCCCATACCACGCACCCATTGTGCCACATGCACTGAGCACCGGTGAGGCTGTGAGCATGGTGACAGCCACCGCCTGGCCCCGGCCATCCCATGTGAGCAGCAGCACGCAACGGCCGCAGGGAAAGCCAGCATCTGCTGCCCGTGTGACATAAAAGGCCCCAAACTCTCTGATCTGTGGAGAGGGAAGGGAGAGGCCAGCACGGGTGCCAAGGGGAAACTTTCCTATGGCTTGGGCAGGGGAAAAAACAACAAACACTCAGGCATGCAGGCACACACAGAGATTAAATCCAGGTGAGTGGAGGAGCAGGCTGCGAGCGAGTGACTGAAGGAGGCTGAGCTGGGCTGGGAGCTTGGGGAACATCCCGGGGCCCCTGAAATCCAGCAGGTCTGTGGGTAAGGGTGGCTGTGGGGCGATGCCACATGGTAGTCACAGTGCCATGTCACTGCACGGAGGGTTGTGGGACAGTGGTGGGGGTCTCTGGGTGATGTGGCTGCAAGAGCTTGGGGTGGGGAAGGGAACACCACCTTGGTTCCACCCTGATGGGGCTGTGGTGTGGGGCAGGATGGAATATTGGTGTCTCATCCTTGCAGCCAGCCCCGCCGCGATGCTCATCCTGCTGCCAGGCTGGGTGACCCTGTGTATCCTGCAGCTGGCCCTCGGCAGCACCCAGGTAAGGACCCTGCACCCAAAGTGGGCATGGGTGGGTCACCCGTAGGGCTGCCCATGGACAAAAGGTGGTCTGGGGGCTTTTCCTTATTGGGGAGGGTGCTAGAGCCACCTGGGGGGGGTTCAGGCACCTCAGGTGCTGATATAAGAGCAGGCAGAGGGGCTGAGGCTGGCGCAGATGCAGAAGAAAAGGCAGACCCTGCAGTGGGATACAAAGGGATGAGCCCAGAGCAGCCCGGCTGTCCCCAGCTAGCATGGGAGGGGACACAGCACAGCCCAGCGGGTGATGGGGAGGGCCCTGTGTTCCCCCAGGAGTGCCTGAGCCACCAGCAGGTGCTCAGCACCGTGCGGCAGATGCAGAAGCTGCTGTCGGCACAGGAGGCTGCCCACCTCCAGGGCATGCGCAGCCTCAAGAAGCAGCTCTCAGTGCTGCACAGCCGCATCCAGAGGCTCGCTGGCAAACGCAACGGTAACGCTCGGCATCCCCATCGCACCAGCTCGCCTCTCCTGGGCTCCAACCCAGGGACAGGGGTGGGCTCCCATCCTCAGCCGTGTCCATCTGTCCATCCGCAGACACCTGTCCGCAGCTGGCGGTGCCCCTGAACGGGCGGAAGCTGGGCCGGAGCGCACGAGTGGGCCACGATGTTCACTTCATCTGCAATGCTGGATTTCGGCTGGTGGGCTCGGAGTCACGCACCTGCCGGCGGGACCGCACCTGGAGCGGCACCCAGCCCTTCTGCAGAAGTGAAGCGCCGTGGGCTCGGGGTCGTGGGACTGCACAGGGAGCAATCTTGCGTCCCCTGCAGCGGGGCTGCACCCCAGTGGGGCTGGGTGGCAGGAAGAGGCAGGAATTGGCTTTCTCTGCCCAAATATCATGGTCTCATGATATTTATAAGCTCTTTCTCCCCAGGTATCAATGAATGTGCCAGCAACCCTTGTGCCAATGGTGGGACCTGCGTGGATGGCAACCAGAGCTACAAATGCCTGTGCCCACGGGGCTGGTCAGGGGCCAGCTGCCAGAGCCCTGTCTATGCCTGTAGGTACCCTCAAACCCATGCCCAGCTCAGCAGAGGCTCAGATTTAGGCTGGGGTGTCTTATGCATTCCTGGAGTGGAGGAGGATGGGATGCTTGCAGGGCCACGCTGAGATCATCTCATCCTTCCCTGCTGGTGACACCACATCCTTCCTGCAGACTGGGTGACGCTGAGCAACTCATCCTTCAGCCGTCAGCCCCGCTGCGCCGAGGGCCACCCGGGCTCACGGCACTGCAGCTGTGATGCCGGCTTCCAGATGCGAGCAGGAGGTGTTTGCCAAGGTACAAGGTGTGAGGAGGGATGAGGCACGATGGGACAGGGCACCTCAGCCCCCATCCATCCCCGCCGTGCCTCCCCAGATGTGGATGAGTGCCAGCTTTTCCAGCCTAACCCTCAGACCCGGATCTGCCTCCACGACTGCCTCAACCTCCCCGGCTCCTACCGCTGCCTCTGCCCGCCGGGGTACGTGCTGCATGCCGACCGCAACACCTGTGAGGGTAAGAGGAGGGATGCCGAGCACCCCATGTGTGCTACATGGCCAGGGGGATGGCCAGCCCCACTCACTCCCTTTTTGCCACTGCAGATGTGGATGAGTGCGCTGGGAGCCAGCACAACTGCACCCACGGTGAGCTCTGCATCAACACCTTCGGGGGCCACCGCTGCGTGCGCCCCAAGTGCCCCCCACCACGCCACAACACCAGCTATGTCAAGACCTCCAGCTTGTGAGTATCGTGCCATCACCTCAGGGAGATGGGCCCTACATGTGCTATATCACAGCATCCCAGGGCAGCAAGGAGAGTGCTGGCAGCAAATTGTCACATGGAGCGTGCTTGGCACGCTGCAGGATGCCTCTTGCCAAAGGCTTTGGGATGCTGGTGGCTGCAGGAGCGGGCGGGAGCACCCAAATACAAGGGGGCTTTATGCAGGCACTGCATAGTGCTCAGGGCTGCAGCCAGAGCAAAGCACCTCCATCTGGGAGCCATGCTTCAGGCTGGCTTGGCTAGAGCTTTAATCAAAGTCAACAGTGCCGGTGCCCAGGACCTGGGGGGGGAACGACGCCATTTCCCCTCCTCTGTACATTTATGTGGTGCCTCTGGCTACAATTCAACATGCAACCCGCCCCCCAGTGCTGCTTCTGAGACTGAACTGCTTTGTGCACCACTGGCTCGTTCCCCCTGTCCTGGCACAGCTCTTGCAGCAACCCAAGCAGAGCAGCATCCCAGCTCTGAGCTGCAGATCTGCATCCAGATCCTGTGCCCAGCCCAGGGACACCTCTCCAAGGCTGGGCATGCTTGGATGTGGCCTCTTTGGGTTGCTCCATCACAGAACACGAGGCTGGAGGTGCTGAGTGTGGTTGGTGGTCTCCATAAGCTTGTTTGCAAGTAGGCAGTCTGTTCCCCAAGAGCCAAATGACACAGTGGGTTCGGGAGAACCTCAGGATGTTCAACAAAGCCATGTGCAAGGTCTTGCACCTGGGTTGTGGTAACCCCCACTATTGCTACAAGCTAGAGGTCAAGAGGATAGAGCATGGGGGTACTGGTGGGTGGCAGCTGTACATGAGGAGCAATGTACCCTCACAGCCCTGAACTGCATCCAAAGCAGCACAGCCAGCAGGGCAGGGAGGGGATCTGCCCCTCTGCTCTGTGCTAGGCTGCCCAGAGAGGTAGCGGTGCCCTGTCTCTCCAGACAGCCAAGGTCAGGCTGCATGGGGCTCTGAGCACTGATGGAGCTGTGGGTGTCCCTGCTTAGTGCAGGGAGTGGGACCAGATGGCCTTTAAGGTCCCTTCCAACTCAAACCATTCTATGATTCTATGTGTGGTGGTTTCCCTTGTCTCCTGGCAGCCAGTGCGAGAGGAACCCCTGCCCCACAGACAGCCGAGCCTGCCGCCTGGCCGCCACCTCCATCTCCTTCCACTACCTGCCACTCCAGGCCAACCGCACCGTGCCCCGCGTCCTCTTCAAGATGTCCACCACCCGCTTTGTGGGTGACAGCCTGCGCTTCGCCATCATAGGTGGCCGGGGCCAGGGTGTCTTTGCCGTGCGGCGCTCAGACAGGCAGACGGGAGAGCTGGTGCTCAGCAGCCCAGTGGTGGGGCCAGCCACGCTGGAGGTGGAGCTGGAGATGAGCGAGTTCTCCCGCAAGGTGCTGCTGGGCAAGCACATCTTCAAGGTCACAGCCTTTGTGTCCCAGTATGAGTTCTGAGATGCGGCTCTGCTGGAGGCAGATGTGGCTTTGTGCTGGGGAGCGATGGAGTGGGATCAGCGTGGTGACCTCAGCCCTCGTCCCGTTAGAGCCATTTCCTGGAGTTGGCCTCAGTGGGTCCTTCCAACTCAGGAGATGCTATTATATTCCTCGTGCTTGCTCATGGCTGTTAGAGCATAGCGGAAGACCCCCTGCCTACTGCTGATGCTGCCAAGAGGAATCAAGAAGCCGTGCTGGGGGTTACAGCAGGAGGGGGCCCATCTGTGCCCTGCTGAGCCTCCTCATGCCTCATACCTATCCAATAAAAGAAAAGTGCCTGTAAGGAGGGTGTCCTTGCTCCGTGATGAACATCTTTTGTGGGGCCTGGCTCATGCTCAGCCCCATGGGCAGGCTGCAGGCCCACCAGAGGCACGGAGAGGGCAGTGGGGCTCCCAGCTGGGCCGGGGCCAATGGCTTTTTGCCCTCTCAACACACCGCCACAGGGCAGGCCACGGGGAAGGGAAAGGCCCTGAGCCACACACAGGGCCTAGGAGCAACGAGGGCCGCTGGGGACACGCTCCTGAGGCGTGCCCCTGCACAAAGCAGCCGCTGTGCGCGGCCCATAAAGCCCTCCTTGTGCTGCGGGCACCGCTCACCAGCACCTGAGGGCCCGGCAGCAGGGGGAAACCGCCTCAAACAGCGGCTGTGCAGAAGGCCGCCCAGCAACCTCCCATCCCGCACGGGACCAGCGAGTCGCGCTCGGGGCGGGAAGCGAACCAGAGGCGGAAAGCGGGAAGCGGAGCGTTGAGGCGAAACGCGCCGGCTGCTTTTTGTCCCTCGCGGCGCGCCATAGCCCGCCCGTTGCCATGGCGACGGGCCCAGCGGCCTGACCCGCCGCGCTCGCTTCTCTGGGCGAGAAGCTGAGGGGCCGGGCCCGCCCCGGCGCGGTCGCACGGGACCCACGGGGCGCCCGGCTCCATCCCACCGCCTCCCCCGGCCCCGGGCCTCGCTGCGTGCGGACTGCACGGGGAGACCTGCGGCCTCCGAGTCGATCCCCGGCGTCCGAGCAGCGCTGACTGAGTAAGCCCTGAGCCGTTTGGCAGCGCGGTGCATGCCGTGCTTTCCTGAGCGAGAAACGTATCAGGTTTGCTGACGGTACTCAGCTGGGAGGAGAGCACTGAGAGGCCCTGCGGAGAGATGCAGGCAGATCAGAGGCTTTAACAGGAGCAGTGCTGAAGGTTAATGAGGGGCAGCCCTGGCTGTGCACAGCAGGGGTGAGGCCGTGGGGCAGCCCCACTGAGCGCCTGGCTGCATGCCGCTGTGTGGGGCAGGAGATGGGCTTAATGGTCAGTGGGGGTCCTTTCCATTCGGGATGTTCTCTGGTTCCGTAACAGTAATTTTCAGCCCTTTGCTTGCACTGATGCAAGCAGATCTTGTGTCTGAACCACCCTGCTTGCACTGACGGTTGCTGTCAATGCCCTTTGAGATTTTTCTGGCACTGGAACTGTTATCAAAATAACAGCAATGACAACAGCAAGCCAGAGACCTCTGCTACTTGCCTCTCAGCATGCTCCTGCGCCAAGGGACGGGGAGAAGCCCAGCCCTGCAGTCCCACAGAGTGTAGAAAGGACGAATTTCTTTAGCAAGGCAGGTTCTGTTCAAAGCGCAGCCCGGCTCACTGGCAAGCAGAGAGCTGCAACTGACAGTTCAACACAAACTGAAATAGCATCTGTTTGTCATAGCTGTTGTGAAAACACACAAACATCAAGAACTTCCCAGGTTATGGTTTGTAACTTGTATTTGCAGTTAAATCTTGCTTTCTCATGCTGGCAGCCCAGGCATTGTAGGACAGCTCAGTAATCTGGCAGCTTATTGTGTGGGTGCCCTGCATACGTAACTCTGTTTTGTACTTCTAGCAACAGTTGGCCTTAGAGTGGTGTTGTGTGCAATTCCTTTTTCCTCTTTTTGTTCACTTTTTGTTCAGTTTCTACTCTTACCACTTTGTTGCTGACAAAGGCGCCTCTGTTTTCTTGAATGCTGTGTAGTGCTGAAGCTGTGATTCCATCCCACGTGCTCCAGGAGGGCCACCTGCTTTCACTGCACTTCTCCTCACCAGTTGGAAGGAAAGCATGGCATATCTGAGTCAAGTGGCAGCATTTGGGAGGCAGCATATAAACAGGAGGGGGAACGGCTGTTCATGAGGGCGGATAGTGATAGGACAAGGGGGAATGGTTTTAAACTGAGACAGGGGAGGTTTAGGTTAGATATTAGGAGGAAGTTTTTCACTCAGAGGGTGGTGACGCACTGGAACAGGTTGCCCAAGGAGGTTGTGGATGCCCCATCCCTGCAGGCATTCAAGGCCTGGATGTGGCTCTGGGCAGCCTGGTCTGCTGGTTGGTGACCCTGCACATAGCAGGGGGGTTGAAACTAGATGATCATTGTGGTCCTTTTCAACCCAGGCCATCCTATGATTCTGTGATTCTATGATTTGTTCTGCCATCACCTGGAACAGCTTTCTGAAACAAACACGTTCCCAAAACAGAGCATATCGTACTCTGTCTCTGGGCTGCCCACCTATGCTCTTTTTACTTGATTTTGGCCCAGATCCATTCAAACACTGGCAAAACCTTCACAGTTTTCCCTTAGCTGAAAGTTTGGCTTACTGTTGTTTCATGCAGATATCAACGCTTGCTTTTAGAATGTGTAATTGTTTTTCCCCTTTTCTTCCTATAGATCCTCTTTGCAGAGAGAAGCCTTCCCTCAGATGCTTATCCTGGTCTCTAACGTTGTTGGAGCATACATCCAGGACCAGGACTCAGGCAGAATTCTTTTATATCAGTATTTTCTTTTTTCTTTTTATTTCTACAGATGAACATCTGCAACAAACCTCCTAATAAGACAGCTCCAGAGGATTTGGGTGAAGACGGTCCTAAGGTCCAACGTGCTCGAAGAAATGGCTGGAGCTGGCCTCTGCACCCTTTCCAGATCATTACCTGGCTGCTGTACCTCTTCTTTGCACTGGTTGGCTTTGGAATTCTGGTTCCTCTCCTGCCCCTCCACTGGCTGCCCGCTGGCTATATCGTATCCTTTGGTCAGGAGCAGAACAGGAGCTGTAATGAATTACCAGTGGAACATTTTAAAACAAGTGGTGAGCATAGGAGAAAACAGCTTAGCCAGAATCTTTTTCTGAACTATAGCTTCATTTTCTCCTTTCTCTAAGAAACACTTATTTTGGAACCATTTCTGTTCCTCTACCTAGGTAGATCATTAACATTCTACTTGTCTCTGTCATTACTCCCTTTTAAGGCTTTGCCTCCCAAGCTCTTCTGTCTACATCTGCTTGTGTCTCCTTATGTTGCTCTACAAGCGTGCTGCAGGGTTTCAGGGAGGGTGTAGGAAAACTGGGGAACTGCTGTTTGCAGAGTGTGGGGTTGTGTGTCTCCAGGAGGATTGCTGTCAGTCTTACTGTAGTGCGAACCAAGGAGAAAATTTAAGATTGGTCTGTAACTGGAAAGAAGAAAATCCTTCAGCAGCAGCCTGTTTTGCCATTCATATTTAAAGCTTCCTTAGCAGAACCAGGTAATCAAGAAATGTTATAGACAGAATTCTGGGAAGAGTTCTGAAAAGATCTTCCTGAGAAATGCACTTAGCATAATTTGTGCATCTGAAATTCATATGTCCACAGAGCCTTTGATATTTTGGGGATTCTGATACGTTTGCTAATAGTTTTAGTTAAACTTGCATGATTCAGTCATTAATAACATCATCAGCTCACAGTTATTTTTCATCTACCGGTCTTACTGAAATCCTTGGTGTCATCGTGCCCGAACTTCGTGAATTTGTCTGCCACATATCATCATAACTCAATCTAAAGTCATTCTAATTGATCAAACCAATGTAACCCAAAGCTTTACTGCCAGTCAGTGCTAACGTCTCTTCTTTTTTTTTCCCTTACCACACTACTGTGTTTTCCATAGACTTTAATGATTTAATGATTTAATCGATGATGTGCATATCTGGTTGCGTAGCAAATAAATGGGCATTTATTTCAGTGTATTGAGAAGCAAGCTCTAGTGTGCAGTGGTTTACCAGGCACATAATCATAGAATTATAGAATGCCCTGGGTTGAAAAGGACCACAGTGATCATCTGGTTTCAACCCCCCTGCTATGTGCAGGGTCGACAGTCACCAGACCAGGCTGCCCAGAGCCACATCCAGCCTGGCCTTGAATGCCTCCAGGGATGGGGCATCCACATAGCATTGCTGCTTTCTTTCCAAATATTAGCAGTCACTTGAGGTTTGATCGAAAGTACTTCTAAAGCTTATTTGCTCTGCCTTGTGACTGTGTTTTGGAAATAAGAATTCAAACGGGTGATGTTTTGAGATATAAATGACATGTCCTGTCAGTAAATTCTGTAGGACCGTAGTTGGTAGGGGTGATCCTATTTCTTGGGATTCTGAAGGAAGAGGAAAGCAAGGTGTTCAGTGCTAGTTCCTTGACGTGACCTTTTTTCTCTTTTTTTTGGAAGTTTGGTCTATTGAAGGGGCATGTGCCCAGCCTTAACTGCCTGTTACTTTCCAAAGATTCTGTATGGACTAAGAAGCGTGAACCTACGCCATCAGGCTGCACGTAGGGTCAGATTCTGGTAAGTAAAGGTACACTTTAAAAACCCCTGTGCGAGGGAGGGCATTTCCATGAGGCAGAATAGTCCTTTATGAGGAGTGTTGTTCCTGTAGATTTAGTTATCTTTTTTTGCAGAGGATGTTAGTTACAGTGAGACAGGTGAACTTCTGTGTTAATAAAGCTCAGATTAATGTGCTGTAATCAGTTATATGGTAATTTATAATCCATATATTCCTTGTCTCTGTGGGCTTTGTGTATTAAGAATAAAATATATACATTCAATCACTCCTACAATCCTTAACTGTGTGCTTCAGTGTCCAGGAGTGTGTTTTATCTACCATTTAGTTGTTCATCTTACTGCAGTCTCCATTGATCCTGCGGATGCAAAAGTGAGAGAAAAAAACTATCTAGGGCCTCTGGCCACCTTCAATCGTAATCAGCATGCACATGTCATTGAAAACCATCATTGCCATGTCTGTGATGTAAATGTGTAAGTATCTTCTCTTTTCTTTCTACTAATCTTTCTCCTTCACCATTGCACTTTGCCATTGGATGCTTCTTTCCTGTTAGACTATAAGATTGAAGTCAAGCTCCTGAAGCTGTTAGCTCTGCAGTGCCAGTGAATCTTCATTCCCAGCTCAGTCAGCTGGGTAGGCATCCACTGTCAAGTGTGAACATGGTTCTGTGTGTTACTTAATTGCTGTCATGTCGTGTGGAGAGGACTCTGCTCTTCTGTTATCTGGATGTCGGCGTTCGATCTGAGAACAGCGTGTAACTTGTGTGTGTGCTTGTGTTGGGCTAGATGCTAATGCGATAGGAGAAATGCCTGGAGGGCAGGTTGTAAGGTCAAGCTTTGTAGAATTGCTTCAGGTTTTCAAACAAGAAAGCAGTGATCTCCGAATTAGAAATCACACCGTGCATTAAATAGGCAAACTTTGCAGTGTTTGGGATCATGGGCCAGCAAGAGTGAGTACAGCCAATACGTTTGGGGATTTAATTATTATTCTTGTAGATATGGTTGGTTCCCAGGCTCTCTGCTGCTGTACCCCCCCGTACTTGTGTCCCTGGTAAAGGCATGCCACTCTAACACCACCTTTTCTTTGGCAGGAGTGCCAAATCGAAGCACTGTGGATCTTGCAACAAGTGTGTGCGTGGCTTTGATCACCACTGCAAATGGCTCAACAACTGTGTGGGAGAGAGGAATTACTGGTAAGGACTTGGCACTGTGGCAGGAACACATCGCTGCCTAAATAATATCCCCCTTCCCCAGGATGCTCCTGCATCTCAGTCTGATCTGCTCTCAGCCACACAAAACCACTTTTCTTTTAGATCCCAGCTGAATAAAATCAGTCATGAGGAAACTAGGTGGAAAATGCAAGCACTGCTATGACATCCACATAGCCAGGGATAAAATCCCTACACTTAGTAGTCAGGTTTCTACAGGTGAAAGCAGAAAATGTGATTGTCTTACTTGGTATTAGGAAAACATGATGGGAGGTTAAGCGGGTGTCTGTAATGCTTGTGACGACTGGGGTGGGAACAGGTCCATGATCATGCTGTCGTTCCCATCTCTGAATCCAAACTGCCTGCTTTCCCTCCCAGATTTGTCAATTGGCAGCAGTTACAGCAGCACACATGCAAATCTAATCTGTGCCAGGTTTAAGGTAAAGAATAAGGAGGCTCACACTGATTGTTGCTTCTCTGCTCACCTTCCTGCACTAGAGCCACATGTGGAGCAAAGAGTTGTTACTGCTGAATGCCACCATAGGCTGCCTTGAGGTTTTGTGCAGGGAGCTCTTTTTCTGTCACACATATACTTCACTGCTTTCTAACTACAATTGTTTAGAGGGTCACAGTTACTGTTAGGGTATGAAACAAGGCTCTTGTCTGGCATCTATGAAAGTGCCACAGTGATATAGGATAGCTATATA